>PVJX010024584.1:0-27949 GCA_004027295.1 Dolichotis patagonum
ATGCAGAAAGGCACACGTGGGATGGCCCTGGCTCAGGACTTAGTTCTCCCGAGGAAGAAAGAATTGCAGCTGACACTCTGCTGAGTCACAGAACAAAGCGCCCATCTGGAGGTGACTGGCACCAATCGTCAAGTACAAACCACGGCTCGTGTTGCTCTGTGGAATTCAGTTGCACAGGGGCTGGAACTGACTGAGTAGCAGAGCACTTGCCTACTATGGGAGAGGCCCTTGCACCACCACCACCAAAAAAAAAAATTAATCCACCAAGTGACATTCACGCAGTATCATCAATGGCAAAGTCCAGCGCCGTTGCAAAATTGTGACGGCTGCTGCTAAGGAAAATAACAGATATTCTGCAAAGATGTAGCAAGAGGTCTGACAGATTAGTAAACAGGGCAGGGTTGGGACACCATACACCCCTTGACCTGCTCAGAGTCACGGAGTGTACCCAGGCCACTGGAATCCACCCAATCCACCTTTCTCCCTGGACTTCCAGCTGTTGTCACTGGTGTCCAAAATAGCCCCCCAAAATTCAGTGAAACCTGATCATATTCATGAATGCTTTCCTCAGTGGGTAAGACCGCCTTATACCAGGGGCATCAGAGGAACCCAGCCCAGACCTGAGGGAAAGCTAGTGCTGTTTTCTACAACAAGCAAGTTACAAGCAGAGAGAGAGAGGGAAGCGACATAGACATGAAGATGAGTAATTGCTATGTGTGGGATTGCAACTTGATTATTTTTATAAAACAAAAGGAAATTGAATATTGAAAGCCTATTTGATAATATTTAAAGTTCCCTTTTACAATTCTAGGTGTGATAATTGACTTTATGGTTACGCTTTTTATCTTTTATAGAAATATGCTCCAAATATGTGAAGATGAAATGACTTAGTGATTTAGCTGTTTCTTTGAATTTTTCTAGTGTTTATGGAGATTAATAGAAACAACATTCTTAATGTATTTTCATAATTTTACCGTCTCTGATCATAACCCTGACTGGCTCATATGAGATATGAACTTAATTTTTATTGTCACTTATTGCTAAATTTTTTGTCTGTAATTTGTCTGTAATTTGTTTCAAAATAATACAAAAGGGAATGGCTAATGGGAGGTCCTAGGTAGGAGTGGTCTTCAGTTGACAGATACCAAGCTACGGGTTTCTAGGAATTTATTGTACCATTCTATCTGCTTGTGTGTGTTTCAAATTCCCCACGATTCAAAGTGAGAAAAAGAAAGAGAAGTAGAATATAGGCTGCCATGTGAATCTACCTTCATACTGGACTCTGTGTGAGATTAGACAAGCACTGCGAGGCACACTGTGGCCGTGGAAAATGCTGGCAGTTTCTTTATGCCGAGGCACCAATCAGGTGACGTCACGACGAGCCGGCTCCTAGATTCCACAATGTTATTTCTGCTGGCATTCAGCAGCTTCAAGCTTGCATATCATGGTCCTCACTTGTGGGGGTGGGTACCAGGGATCGAACTCATGACCTCGCACTTCCTAGACAGGCACTTGTGCCACGTGTCTGCTCGTAGAGTGGTGGGGTGAGAATCGATGCAGGACATTTGAGGTCCTTGAGCATTGTGAAGCATCATGGAAAGACAGTGGGGACAGAGCTGCTTCTGCCTGCGTATCCGTCACCGGTCCTGTCTCTGCCACTGACTGGTCAAGGGAAGCTGGACAAGTCTCCTATTCTGGCTTTTCATTGTCTGTACCTCTAAGTGATTTGGTGAGGCCACGACACTCCAATATTCTGTCAAGTTTACTGAAGAGTGTTTTAAAAGTTTATCACCTAGAATATATTGGTTTTTTATTCACAAATGGAAACGTGTTGTAGGGATAGCCTAAACAGTATAAAGTGTCTTCTTTTACTTGTTTTTGTAGAAAATGATTCTTAATCATTTAAAAACAATAAAGTATTTAATTAATATTAGCAACAAATGACAATAAAAATGAAGTTGATATTACATATAAACCAATCAGGGTTGTGAATCTGAAATTAAATGAAAAAATCTTAATTAAAAATTTTTAATTAATCTCCATTAACACTAGAAACAAAGTTGAAGAAACATTAAAATAAAATTGTGGCATGGGGGCTGGGGATTTAGCTCAGTGGCTTAAGTGCCTGCCTTGCAAGCGTGAGGTTGTGAGTTCAATCCCCAGTGCCAAAAAAAAAAAAAAAAAAATTGTGGCATGATAGGAAAAAACTGAAACTGTGATAATTGCAAAATAGCTGTATTAATAATAATGGTAGTTAGTCTTTATTTCATTCTTCTATAATATGGTAATCATTGGTCTATGTGGTTTCCATGTAATTAACTTCTTTAATTTTCATAACAATCCTAAAAGTGGTTATTACCATTTTTCCCATGCCTAAGGTGAACACCTTGCCAAACAAATAATCATTACCACTATTACAGTTGGAGAAAAATATAAACATCTGTAATACAGCACTTTTTTTTCACCAGGAGTCAAACTCAGGACCTTGAGCTTGCCAGGCAGGCACTGTGCTGCTGAGCTATATCCCCAGCCCTGTAACATGTTTAATAATGCAGATATTTCTCATTTATCAACCTATCCGATTAACAGCTGTTCAGATTTAGGATGGAGGTGTGCTGTCTGGACTTACAACTCACTGCTCTGACTTAACAACTGTCACTTTCTTGCACAGTGCTGTGCATCTTGTTGCTAAGAGCCTCATGTGTTTTTCCCTACTGTAAACCTTGTTTATACAGTGCAGTAATTTTTGCTGATTGTATAGCATTGCACTTTTATGTCATTACACATTACAGTACTGCAGGTCAGAGTTAGGCAAATAAAAGCAAAATCATCAAGTTTCCTTTGGCCATATCTTTGTTCCAAATCTTGTAATGAACGTACGAGGTACAATTCCTCATTTAGTGACCAATTCATTTAACTACCTAGTCACAGGAACAGATCTTGATCGTTAAATGAAGAGTGTCTGTATAAGATGAAATGTAATAATACAAAATTTTGAAGCTTTGGAAGGTCTCCTTGTAAGAAGGGACGAGATGTGTCTCAATGAAAAGCAATGGGCCAGGTGGTGGCCACCCACAGGAGCCATGGCCAGCCTGTGGCACGCCTGGGGAGAACTTCTTGACGGAAGGATCAGGTGACAATCAGCACCATTGACAAATGTCAGCACCACAAGGAGAGATAACCAGACAGTACACAGCGCTGATGGAGGCACAAGACACCACTGTGATGAAAAAAACGACTATTCAGTGATCAAGATGCCAGACCTAAGCCCAGTTTGCAGGAAGTGGTAGAGGCAGAAGGGACGAAACTGTGAACTGTAAGGATGGGATCACCCAAATCCAGAATTTAAAAAAACAGTCATTACTGGACATCTACAGAATGGGGATATCTAGATTACATAAAGAACTCAAAAAAGTTAGACACGTTCCCCAAAATAAAAGATGCACTCAGAAAATGAGCCAGTGAGATGAACAGACACTTTTCTGAAGAAGTAGAAAAGGCCAATATGAAGAAATGTTCAACATCTAAGCTATTAGAGCAATTCCCTGAGATTCCATCCATCCCAGAAAGAATGGCCATCATCAAGACACCAAATAATAACAAATGCCGAGGAGGCTGTCGGGGAAGAGGGAGCCCTCCCACAATGTTAGTGGGAATCGAAAGTAATACAGACTGTGGAGATCAGTACAGAGATGTCTCATAAAACCAAAAATAGAAATTACTACTGACCCAGCTATTCGCTTGCTAGGTGTCTTCCCGAAAGCTTTAAAGACATCATATTATGGTGATGTAGCATTCCAGGTCTATAGCAGCACAATTCACAATAGCAAAATCTTTTTTTTTTTTTTTTTTTTTGTACCGGGGATCAAACTCATGACCTCGCACTTGCCAGGCAGGTGCTTATGCCACTGGGCTAAATCCCCAGCCCACAAAATCTCTTTTTAATAGCTAAATCTCTAACGTGGTCTATATACCCTTCAAACAGATGAATGGATTGAGAAAATGTGGTATAGACCCACATTGGCATAATATTCTGCCATAAAGATAAACAAGTCATCTGTAGGAAAATGAATGCATCTTGAGAACGTAATGTTAAGTGAAATAAGTCAGACATACAAGCTTAAATATTACATAGTTTCTCTTACATGAGAAATTCAAAATATAAATAAAAAGCAAAATAAAAGACAAATGTTAGTACATAGAAAGATAGATCTTTTTCAAATGAGAAAGGGGTCAAGAGACAGAGGAGGGAGAACAAAGGGATGGGCACAGGATAAAAAGAATTAAGACGTGCTGTGTACAGGTACCCACTCCACACAATAAATGTGCTCATTCTTCATTGCAAATATGCACTAAGAAAAAAATCATCAGAGAATAAATGTGCCAGTTTCAGCAACAAATACATTCCAAGAGGAAAACAAGATAGCAAGGAAAACCTAATTTTTAAAATAGTCAAGAAGTATGTCGAAGTGTACATAAGTGTATTAGATAGACCTTATTTGTATATTTTAAGTTTCTTAATTGTGAAGTGTATTGTTTCTGGAGTGTTATGTTTGTGAGGAGTAATTGTTTTTGTTTTGCTTTGCACTGTACTTGGTATTGGACCCAGCACCTTGCATCTGCTAAACACATGCTCTATCACCGAGCTATACTCCCAGCCCTTGGCTTCTTAACCACTTTTTGAGGCCACGTGGCACTCCAAAAGCTGTGCACATTTGATGTCTACGACTTGCTGAGCCCGGAGGTGCATACACACTTCTACACCCAGCACTTCAGCCTATCTGTACACTTACCCACCGCCGCCAGAGGCGCCCCCACTGCGTTTATCTATAGAATAAGAACCTTAGACCTTGTTTGGGTCTTGAGTTAAATAAGCTGATGGTGCAAGACCTGGGAAAAAATTTGAATATTGACTGGGTTATTTGGTGATATTTTTCAAAAATGGAATACAGAGTTTAAATGGAACAGAGAATTTTTTTTTCTTTTTTGCCTTTCCTGTCGGTCAGTTTATATTTGGTTTGAAAAAGTTAGGGTGGACTGAAATCTGGCCTGAATCTATGCTCTTGAAACCAGGCAAGGTGTGCATGGGATCTCATTACAATGCCCTCTCTATTTTCATGGAAATGTTAGTTTTTCTATAATTAAAAAAGAAAAAAACGAAACAAGATGTAGTGAGTAAAAGTAGTTTACGGAGCAGAAAGTGTTTCCCTACAACTGAAGACAGCGCCCCGCAATGGATTCGCCGAGGGAAGCGCTCTTTGAGAAGCCGGAATGCCTGGGAATCTGTTGTTTTGCATTCCTGACTGTTTCGCGTAGAAACCAGAGCGCTCAAGTGAGCGCCCGGATGATTCTGCTCTTTCTCCATGCACTCCCCGCCCGCGGCCTCGGTGCCCTCTCCGGCGGCCGTGTGCGTGGGGTCCGCTGACCGCTGACCCTGACCGGCTCAGAGGCTCGGGGAAGCCGGGCCGCCCCCGCCGGGGAGCCAGAGTTCAGCGGCTCAGCCCGGCTCCTTTCCCAGCACCAGGTGGAGCCCCGAGCCCAGATCTCTCCGCTGCGCCAGCGGCCACTCCTGCAAAGCCTGCCCGGCCTGGGCCTCGGTGGCCGCAGCACGCACGGCTTCCCCGCCAGGCCAGGCCACGTCCCTGGCCGGCCCGTGGGTCAGCGACCCGGGTGACCCGGGGCGGCCAGAGATCTGCGGCCTGGTCTCCTGGGGAGGCCGGGAGACGCATCCGTTGCCGGTGGGGTGTTGCAGTGCACATCTGTACTCGTCCCCTTTTGCTGCAGGGATAAAAATACCCTAAATGCACAACTCGGAGGGAGGAGGGTTTATATTGACTGGTAGTTTGAGACTTCTCAGTCCAAGGCACAAATAGCAGGATGGAGGGAAGTGTTTCCCCTCGGCAGCCAGCAAGCAGAGAGGGAAAGTGGGGCGCGGTGAACCCCAGCACTCCCAAAAGTGTAAGTTCCATCATCTGGGAATATTTTTTTAACTTCTCCGAGTTTCTTCTCTGTAAAATGAGGGATGGGACAAAAGTGACCCTGGAGTTCTTCCCACCTGTAAGCCTGTGGTTATGAAGAAAGAAAATGTGTAACAGTGTCAGCGATGTATGCCATAGGAAAAGGCAAAGCAGAGTGGTCCCGCGTGTGCTGGAACATAACTTACCTGAAACAATCTGTATGTTAATTACCACCCATCTTTTAAATTACAAGCAGTGTAGCAATGAAAGATGCAAATGCGCTTGAACTCCCCTAGATTTTCAGTTTGGTTTTGAGACTCTGAGTGTGCTGGTTCACCATAACAGTGAAACTAGCTGCACTACGAATTCTACATTTTTATTTTATTTTATTTGTGTGCATGTGTGTGTGTGGTGCTAGGGATCGCACCCAGGGCCTTGTGCATGCAAGGCAAGAAAACTATCACGGAGCTACAGCCCCAGCCCCTAATCTTCTTCAGAGATGAAGGTAATACTAAACTTTATTTGCTGATTATAAAATTTAAAATGTGAAAATATTTGGGAAAAATATTGGCCTCACAAATACATAGTATGATCAACTTCATCGTGATGATCAACCACAAATAGCACTAGTCACGTTTTCCTAGATAACTATGTATAAGCTGACATTAAAATGCTTTTTTTAAAAACAGTGACCCCATAGACTTGTTCCACTCATTGTTAATTTATAGACAAGATTCCTCAGTGAACTAACTGTATAAAGTAAACTAGGGGAGCAACCCCCGCTAAGGACAAATGGAAAGAAAGCCCAGGCAGGGCTGGCAGCCAGCAGTTGCCTACAGATCCACCCTTGCATCACAGCCTGAGCTGGGTGGCACTGTCTGGCATGTGTTCTCTTGTTACAGGATGACAAGGTGGGTAAAATCAAAGGAGAAATAAGTTCACAAATGCACATCAGACCGGAAGCTGGTACCCAGGATTGGTAGGAAACTACTACAACTCAGCAAAACACAAGCCACCCAGTAAAAGTGCACACAGGTGTTGAGTAGGCGTTCCTCTAAGAATGCCTGCTGGTTGCCAAGAAGCATGGGAAGAGTCCTGACACCATTAGTCTCTGGTAAATGCCCATGGGCACTGCAGTGGGGCATCAGATGGATGCCCCAAACAGTGAGAATTGGAGAGACTAACTGACCACATGTCAGCAGGAACATGGGGCACCCAGAACTCACCCAGAGGGCTGTGGTACAGTTGCATAATGGCTGAGAAGCAGCTGGAGTAGTGTCTCCTGGGGCTAAGGCCACATGGATTCTGTGAGTGAATATGATCAGCCACGTGTCACAAAACACGGTTCTGTAGAGCTCTCAGCAGCTGCGCTCAGCAGGGCCCAGGTCTGGAAACCGCTCAAGTATTCATCAAGAGGTGAATGGACATACCCGCTGCGGCTTAGGCCCAGAGCAGAATGTTACTCAGCAGCGGAAAGGTAGTACTGAGGCACACAGCAACACAGTTGAGTCTAAGAACAAAAGAAAACAACATAAAACAACTCTATTATACTCAGTGGGTGTGGTGATGCTTATCTATAATCCCAGCACTCTGGGAGGCTGAGACGGGAGGATTGCAAATTTGAGCTCAGCCTAGGACACTTAATCTCTTGGTCAGACCTTGTCTCAAAATAAAAATGACTGGAGATGTAGCTCAGTGTAAAAACCCTGGGTTCAATTCCCAGCGCTGAGGAAAATTATACTGAACGATATAAGTCTTATCCACTTGTATGAAGTTCTAACAGACATAATCTGCATGGAAAAAATTAGACCACTGGTTACCAGAGATGAGAAAAGGTAAAGGATTTTTACATGTGCATTTTATTTAAGGAAAGAAAGAGATCTGTGAGTCAAAATAAAAATCTGGTTAGTAACATACACATACAGCTCAAAAGCTGAGGTAGGAAAAGTGCTGAGTTCAAGGCCAGCCTGGGCTTCATTGTGAGACCCTGTCTCAAATAGTCAAGTAATAATAATAATAATAATAATCATTACTGAAGCCTTTATCAACAAAGATCTGTAACTGACTGTATCAAAAAATTAAGATTGATTGGTGGATAGGTGAAAGAATAAACCAAAAATAGGAAACTGTTCACTGAAGAATAAGCATGAATGGACATGCTTATTACATACAATTATTTCAATCCTTCTATATGCTTGGAATTTATCAAAATAGAATAGTGAGTATTTAAGTGGAAAACCAGACTTCTTTAATTGCATTTCTTATTACCATGCTGGATCCAAAGACAATAACAACATAACTTCCAAAAGCTAGAAGAAAGTATTTTGAAAGTTTGCACCACAAAAAATGATAAATGTGTGAGAAAATGGATATATTTAATCAGATTTACACATTAAACAAAGTATACATACATCAGACTATTACAGGGTACCCCATTAATACATATCATTTTTATGGCTGTAGGCAACAGTTTAACATAAATTTAATCTAATAAGGAAAAATAAAGTTCTCATGATGAATGAAGAAGGTCATAACGACTGATAAATGTTAGGATGACAGGGAAAGAGGGATCTGACCACAGGATGGGGTTAGCAGATGCTCATTGTGCTCCTGGTTCCTGAAAATGTGCCTAGATTTTATGAAAGATACTCAGTTTAATAAAGGTGTTAAAAATGAAGGAACTGATGCCACGTATCCATCATTCAAAAGTTTTGTCAAAAGAAAATGAGTGTGAGTGTGAGAAAAGTACAAAGAGGAAAGAAAGGAAATGATGCTGAATTAAAGAGAACAGAGGAAATGAACCAAGGGTACAAAATGCACGTTTTTCATTGTGATCAATTTTATAAGGAAGGAAGATGACAATTTTGAACTTCCCAGAATCATGGTAATGGTGCTTTTGTACAGACATTTTCAGCTTCCCCATCAAGTGCTTCAGCGAGATTTTTATGAACTATTTGAATCCTTCTCATTGAAACAGTTGCACGGTACAAATGGACGCATTGATCTTGGCTTTAGCAAACGCAAAAATGGCAAGCCAAGTAAATGTGCCTGGAGGTGATGTTTCAAACACCAAAAGAAAGAGGAGGAAAAGTCCAGATGATAGGATGCAGGATGGTGTGGGAGAGAAGCTGATGTCTCAGGTCTAAGAGCAAGGGCGGCCTCGCAGTGGGACAAGCTCCTGTCCAGGACGAAGGATTCAACTCATGCATTTATCAAAATAGTTTTTCTGAGCCTTGAGCCCTGAACTGTGCTAGGTCCCTTGGGATATCAAAGAGTGACCTATTTTCCCTAGTTAATCCCAGACCCAAACAGTAACCTTTTACCCCACCTCTTAGAGGATAATTTGAATTAACTTTATTGATTGCAGAACTAGACATGTGTTCATGGCTTTCACAATCCCTGCCCTAGTGGAGCATGAGAAGTATCAGAGGTATGAAATCAATGCAGAGTGGTGTTGATAGGGATTACATTTTAAACCACAAGGACAGTCATGGTTTAGTTTCTGATTTGCAGATTCTTTAATTCCACAAAGATGAAAATCACTTGCACTGTTGAGCTACCTTTGTCTGCAGACTGTAATCACATGGAGCCTTAAGTCAGTGGACTCAATCACTTCAGCACACTGCTATTCCTTTTCCGAGGTAGAGATTTAATATTCAGCCACTACCACCTTGGCTGCAGTCTTGACAGCTGTAGCTGCCATCTTTCAAAATACAATGCTGGTATCTTACCTACTGAAACTTGTTTTAATATAAGTACCTTTAAAAAAAAACCTTTACTTCTGAATTAAATGATTTGTCTTCGTGCTACTCAAAACTACCAAGGTATTTTCCAAGTAAGATTCTGTAAAATAACCTTTAAACTAGAAAAATCTCAGACACATTCTGGAGTCAGCAGTCAGAGGACCCAGGACAAAAGCAAGGTGCAGGTAGGGCCTTGTTTATATATATTGATGAAAGTTATTGTGCAAAATGGAGTCATTCCTGTCACACCCCAATGAAATTGGGTCAAGGGGTCAGAGGAGGGAACATACTCAGGTCAGGGAGCCAGTGTCCTGAGGGACTGTCTCCTGAAACCAACCCAAAGATGCACTCTGCTATAACTTTAAGATGAATTTTTAATTTGCGGTACTGAGGCTTGAATCCAGGGCCTTCACACTGGACTATATTCTTAGCCCCCCCTTTTAAAACTTTTTAACTATTGGGGCAAGTTCTTGTTAAATTACTAAATTGGCTAGGCTGGACTCAAACTTACAATTTTCCTGTCTCAGCCTTGCAGAGTTCAGGGATTACGAGTGAATGCTACTGTGCCTAGAATTTAATATTAATTTTATTCAACAATTGTTCTCAGAACAACAGCCATGACTTTTTTTTAATTTTAAAGGGGGTAAAATTTAACACAACAAAACAGAACAAAACGGGACATAAGAAAGCATAAATCTCAAAGCTAGACAACCAGAGATCTTCACTATCATATTGTCTCTTGTTTTCTTCCAAATGATTGTCCATATCTTTGTATATGGAAAGTTCATAGAAAACAACATAGCCAATCTTTCACAAGATGTCCAGTTCACTGGCTCCCACTTGGTAAGCAGGGAGGGGGGTAGGGGAGAGGGGACAGGACCACATGAGATGTTTGATTCTCAGCCCTCCCGCCGGCAGGCTCACAGCTATTACCAGAGAGGGGAGGAGTTCCTTGTTCTCCCGGCACCCCAGGTCACCGCACGGTGCAGGTCCCGAGATGCCAGGGTCTCTCTCTCTTGCAGGCCGCCGAAGCCTGTCACCCTCACAGCCACTATTTCTTTCTGATAAACTGACCATTACATTTCCAAAGTTCTGAAATGGCCAACAGACCACAGAAAGAATTCTCTTTAGGCTCCTGTTTCAAACCAGCAGCTATAGCAATAGCATAGCAATTGCAATAGCTATACCAATAGCAATCTCCTGGCCTTGATTCAGGGCCAGTAGCCATGACTTTTAAGGTTAATTTTACCTAGTAACTGTGGTCACTTGCCAGCCAGAGTTGGCCAACTCTTGCATAACACAAGTGGTAATGAGCTTTCTTTAAAAATATTTCACATACCTTTTCTCTTTCACCAAGCAACCTTTGACCTTTCAGTTGCTTCTGGGACATATCAGAGGCTGCCCTGGCCTATGTGTGTTTATGGAATTGCAATCCTATCATTTGTTTATTCTCAAGTAAAATTTCCTTCATTGTAGACTCCTCTCTTATCTATTTGATTTTAACACAGTTATCTGTATAAGTCAGGTTTCCATTGCTATAACAAAATACTCATGTAGAGTAGGAAAAGGGAAGAAAAGTTTACTTCCACTCACAATTTCAGATATCTCAGTCTTTAGTCAGCTGGCTCCATTATTTTGGGCCAGTAGCAAGACTGAAAGATCATGCCGGAAGGGGCTGACAGAGGAAAAAGCTATTCACCTCTTGATAGCCAGGAAGCAGAGAGGGTAAGAAAATCAGAGAGGGCAAGAAAAATCAAAAAGGAAGGTCCCCAGGGGCAAGGTACACTCTTCCAAGGCACTGCCTCGTGACCTGTTTTCTCCACCTGGACCCCACCTCTATCAGCCCTATCAACTGATGAACTCAGCTAAGTGGATTAATCCACTTGATACAGTTAAAGCCCTCGTGATCCAGCCAATTCCTCAAGGCCCATCAGCTACCAGACATGCTTTTAACACAGTGAGCCTTTCGATGGACATGTTAAAGCCAAACCAGAACATTATCCAGTCCTTACCTGTATCTTATGAAGTAATCCGCAGTATAGTATTACTCCTTCTAAACACGGAAGGAAATCAAACATCAAGAAACACTAAGACATTTTCCTAAGGCTACCAGGCAGTAAGTAGCAGAACAGAACTCCAACTCAGGACACCAGGCCCTGCAGTGAACTCTCACACTATAGAAATGGCCCTGAGTCCTTGTGACGGGGGATGCCCCCAGAGCAATCAGAATTGCAGGTGGACAGCAGAGAGTGTGAGGATGGGATAAAGGTGGAGAAAAGGGAACGCTCTTCCAGGAAAGGACAAGCAGAAACAAAACAAAAATCAAAAGTAGGAATGTCTTTTGGAGATGCTATAATATGGATAATGTTCTAGAACTTACAGTACCTTCATACTCATTTTATGGATCTTCAAAACAATGTTCTTAACACTAGAGAAGGATTCTAACCATTTGCCTATGTGGAATTAAAGACCCCAGAGGTTAAGTGATGTCCCCCTCACACGTCCCTCCAGCCACAGAGCTTGTTAACTGCTTCCTATGCCACAGCCTGGGTTGAGCTGGGACCCCCTCAGAGAGCCATAGCTGACTTTCCTCGCCTAGATCAAGTCCCTCCCATTTCATGCCCTCACTGAACCTCGTGCCTCTCTTTTGTAGCGTTTATCATTATTGGAATCATCAATGTATTAGCAGGAATCGATGTCCATGGAAAGAGAATAAGTAATAAATTAGCTGAATGAGGGTCTGCCTAGATCTGTTACTCAGCATTTTCTACAAGAATGCACTATTTACAGAAGATTCCTTGAAAGATCTGAGGCCGTCTACCTGTAGTAGAAACTTAGGGGAGGGCTGTGATAGTGGTCTTCGAATGCTTGAGGAAGTGGTGAAGAAGCACCCGACATAGGCCGACATAGTCTCCACAGCTCTGCAGCTCCAGAGGGGAGAACAAAGGCAAGGGGTGGAACTGAGACCTCAGCGTGTACTGTGAGGGCCACGGGAAGTGTCACCTTTCCTGGTGATCCGGTTCCATTGAGCATGACTTCACAGCACTGTGTCTCCTCACCCAAAAATTCAGACCATGAACAGACATGCAGAGAGGAGAAAACTGAAAGTCCATTGAATTCACAAACACAAAATGCTGAAAGGTTGTGAGGAGGCTGGAAGGGAGGAATCCTGATTTGGAAACAGAGGTCTAGTATCATCAGTATCGGCATGGAGGTGGGCCAAGATCTGAGGCTGGTCCTTTCACCAGGTGAAAGCCCAGATCAACGGTGCAAATTTGTCTACAGCGCAATATGTTTTGAGCGTCAGACAACCAGTTTGCAAATTTTGGAGCTTGGCCCACTCATGAACAACCAATTTGATGAACTGTAGTGTTGTTGAAATTCTAGGATAATTTTCATTTCTATTCCACACCTTAGCGTCCATTTTGCTGCATGACATTTGGTAATCCAATCATCAAATATTTACCGAGTACCAACTATGTGCCAAGCACCATGAGTAGGAAGGTAGATGAAATGGGTGCAGTTACTGAGCTTTCAGGGTTTATGAAGGAACGCAGACAAAATAACAAGCACCTAATTCATACATGAGTACGAATTGTGACAGCCGACCTGATAGGAATGGGTTGGTGGGAGAGAACAATGGACTTTTCCAAGGAAAAGACAGTAAGCTGGGAAATTAGCAGTAAGTGAGAATGAACCTAACGAATGGTAAGCAACAGGACCAATACTGACAAGGGCATATCCCAAGGCTCTGCGTAGGGAAGAATTCAGCTCCTTTTTAAGAACCAGAAAGAAATTCAAGAAGACAGATGGTGCTGAGGAAAATACAGGGGGATGAAGAACATGATGAGGATATCGAAGGCCACGCTACCCTGGACGGGAAGCTCCAACAGGCGAGGTGTTAGGGTTCGTTCAGATCCACTGTCCTGCAGAAGCCGCTTGAGTTCAGGGCTGGGGTGTGTGAAGGTGGGTGGGTCACAGGGATCTGCACCCCCAGTGGGTTAGCCCACGGCTGAGTTCATAGTGTCGGCTGGGAGGGGGTGCGGCCAGGTCATTCAGGGCTCCTCCTTTCTCTCTCTGCTTCCTAGCCTCTATGGGCCAGCAGCTAACCTGCACCAGACCCTCCCTCTGTGCCCTTCCCTTCCTGCCTTGGAGCCAGGCAGCAGGGGCAACCGAAACCCCCGAAAACTGGGAGCCGAAATAAACCTCTCCTCCTTTAAGTCCTGGGTGTTGAGTATTTTGTCCCAGCAACAAGAGAGTGACTCAGACAAGGGTGATCCATTTACATTTGGAAAGCATTATGCAGAAGGCCAGACAGAGGAGGATGGGTTAGGTAAAAACAAGAGCCCTCTCTTTTTCCCTATAAGCTCTCCATTCGCCAAAGTGGCAACTTCCCACTTCCGACCTTATGAATGTAGCATTTTTATAGTTGTTTCTTTCCAAAGATTTTATTTTTGAATCAAGCTCTCAACAAATGAATGAAAAGTGAAATGTTTTGTACTCGGGTAGGAATATAAATTCTAGCATACACCGAAGATGAAGACAAATTACTCCTACCAAGGCAGATGAAGAAGTAAAAACAGGTGTCGGTGTCTTTTAACGCAACGCTGCACTCAGGACATTATTTTGTAATCATTGTATCACGGAAAACTATCACTTGAGCATGCCGGGATGGAGAAAGGGCCCGGATTAGAAATCCTCCACTCTTGCCTGTTTCTTAGGGCTGCTGTTGCTGACTACGCTTCCTCCCGGGAGCAGGTGGGTGAGGCAGACAGGCTGGGCATGCCCAACAAGCTCAAGGGTAGACTCCTCCCCAAAGTGGATTCTGACCAGGCATCCTTGTATCTGAGGTCCTCTGAGTTCTGATTTTTGGGTTCAGCATCCTCGGATTCAACAGGTTCAACCACCCTGGAATCTAAAATATTCATGGAAAATATGCATTTGTACTGAACATGTAGAGATTTTTTTCTTGTCATTTTTCCCTAAAAATAGAGGCTGACCATTATTTCCATAGCACTCACATTGTGCTAGTTATTGTAAATAATCTAGAAACAAGGTAAAGTTGATAAGAGGCTGGCGCACATTAACGCGGCACCATTGTGGGAAAGGATGTGGGCATCCACACAGTTCAGTGGCCTGGGTCAGGTCTAGAGCCTCTCGCCTGGAGACCCAGAGCCCACTGCAAGTGTACGTCTGGGTGACGCTGTGCTTTGCCCATGATGTCTCTTCTCTCACTGCTCTGAGAACAGGCCCCTGGCACCGGCAGTTCACATATTCATTTCACGGGTGGACGCTGGGAATTAATACATCTTACAGAAGGAATCCAAAGAGGAAAGTAACGTCCAGCTTCTAGCATTCAAAACAGGATCACGCAGGAATCCAGGTTATTTTCCAAACATCTTGTTTCTCCCCTCTCTGCAACCAAACCTACAGACATCACTGCCACACACAGTTTGCTCATTTTACGTGAGTGCTCACGCTGTACGGAAGGAGGATGTTACACTGGGGCAAGTGAAGGAACAGCTTGCTACTTTCTAGTCCCAGGGAATTGTGGGAAGTAGAGTCAGGGCAGCAAGAGAAACGCAGAGTCGATCAGACGTGTGTTCCGATTTCCCCTTCCAGCCAGTTGTATTAAATCCATGGTTTTCAAACTTGAATTCGCTTCCCATCACCCAGAGCACTTGCTAAAACACAGACATCGGGCTCCCTTGCAAGAATTTCTCTTTGAATCTGGGTAGGGTTTGGAGTCCTGGAAAGTCCCCAGGTGTTGCTGATGCGGACCACACTCTGAGAGCCATGCCTGCTGCCGAGGGCCAGCGAGTCTCGTACTGGATTTCCACGTAGAGCCAGGAAAGACTTCTCTGTCCCTGACCCCTGCCCCCGCCTGCTAGGCAGCCCGATAGCCCTGGTGCACACCCACACCACTGGAGGACACACCGGTCCTCCTTTAAGGCCAGACATCTTCCAAAGGACAGAAAGAGAAAGGCTGGGGCACCACGGAGAGTGGCCATTCTCTCCCCAGGTGGACAGAGCATTGCCCACAGCTGTGTGTTTTCTGAGTCTTTACTTTTCCACCAGAGTGACGCCTGGTCAGGTCTGCACCTTGTCCCTTCCTGTGGACTGGAGTGTGAAGCTAGCTAAGGGGGCAGTGAGCCGTCTTCAGCCAGCGGATGACAAAGGCAGCAGCTTGGAGGAGAGTAAATCACCGAGCAGAAGGTACCCGGCTCCAGACTTGGTTAAGCAACCCAACAGACCTTGACCTTTTACTCGTTTCAGTCGTGGTCAAGTGGGACACACAAGTCCATCCTGTACCCAGCTGTCACAAATGGGTGAGAGGTCTGAGCCGTGGGAGGGAACACATGCGTCCACGGCGCTTCTGCACCCAAGGCCAATGGCCCGTCATGTATCGAGCCACTTCTCCAGGCTTTCTTTCCCTGCTTTGATTGTTCTTTTTCTGTCTCCATTGGGTTTATTTAGGCCTAGCGATCTGTGATTTCACATCACTTTATTAGCGTTTCTTCTACAGCTGCCGCAGAGTTGTCACAGATGGTGCAGATGCTTTTTACTCCTCTTAATAGTTTTGAATATCTGCAAAACTAAATCATCAGAAGAGTACACTTCATTTAAATTGCCATTGCCAACTTAATTTGTAAGTAAGCGTTAATGAAGGAACAGGTACGATTTGATTAAAGTAGTAACGTAAAAATTATTACTACTGCCCAAATCTTGAAGTAACCTACCTGAGAACAAATATACTTATGTATATGGATATAAAATAGAGGCACAGATAATTAATATTTCATAGAAATCCTGTGTAATAGATGACTTTCTCAAATCCTTATTCATGTAGTAGTCAATATGTTAATCAAATCAGTCTCTTTGCAAATTCGATATGTATTCATATTGCATTAAATCATCTTAAGATTTTTTTTTTCCAAAATAAGTATTATTTGCAGTAAAGAGACTTTCCAGGCATTGGCACTCAGCATGTAGGGTGCTAAACAAACGCTAAGGTTCAGTCCTGACTGAAAACCAATTTTGAAATAATTTTGTTCATTGGTAGAAGTCTCAAACCTTTAGAATATAAATTGTTCAAAACAAAAAATAAGCACTATGAACTCCTTTCTGAACTACCACATCACTGTTGGGTTTGGCAAAGATAAAACAATTTGAAAAGCAAATATGCATGGCAGTCTGTCCCCTCCCAGACCCTTTGTGTGACGACTTTGTGACTCCTCCAAGGCAGTATGACTGTGACTCTCTTTCCAACACACAAACAAGGACAAACAAAGGCACCGCTAAAAGTAAAACATGTTCATACCGTCACCTATACAAAACTATAAAAACTGGCAAATTTTATTTATTTAAAATATTTTAGAGAGCTTTATTTCAGAAGATCAAAATAAGTCTTCTCTCCTATTAAGCTCAGATGCTTCAGGAAACCACAAAACAATCGTTTTACGGCCCCAGGCAGCTACTGATCACAGAGATGGGATGGGCCGCGCTGTGGTCCGCAGTGACCAGCTACACCAGTGCAGGGGTCGTCAGAAGCCAAGACAGCCCGCGTGCATTGCACGGCACTTACACGCAGGGGTCAAAGCGAGAGTTTCGAGCCATGAGTTAACAGAGTTCGGGGAAGCATAAGATGGAGAACCAGGAGATCAGAGTCAAGCGCCAGTCGACAGCCTGGCCCTTAGGCATCTGAGCGGACACCTTGCAGCATGAGTGTCGTGCGTCATCTCTCCACTATCCCAGCTCGCCAGACACTGGGGACCAACCGTGGCTCTCAGTTCCCTGCTACCCAGGAGGCGGGACTTCCGGAGAAAGCCAGACTGGTTAGAGACTAAATAACCAACTCACGTTTTCTCTTGGTGCCGAAGTTGTACTGTGAGTTAAATTTTCACCCTGCTACATTATCCGCAGGCTGGACTTCAAGCCTGGGAGTGTTACGCTCGCTAGGGAAATACCAGGAGACAAAATTAAATGTAAAAATCACACACCCCTTTCTTTACTTAAGCGCTTTATTGAGACATAATTCACAAACTACACAATTCTTCCACTTTAGTATATTCACAGGTCTACCTCTGTCACCACAATCAATTTTAGAACATTTGCATTACCCCCAAAAGAAACTGCCATCACCATGAATCTACTTTCTATCTGCATAGGTAGCTATATGTAGATTTCACGTAAGTAGAATCATGTGATGTGTGGACCTTTGTGACACGGTTCTTTTACCTAACATATC
The DNA here is from genome assembly GCA_004027295.1 of Dolichotis patagonum. Lineage (NCBI taxonomy): Eukaryota > Metazoa > Chordata > Mammalia > Rodentia > Caviidae > Dolichotis > Dolichotis patagonum. The sequence goes on from PVJX010024584.1 coordinate 17,949, forward strand.
TTCAAGGTTCACCCATGCTATACCATCATTACCCTTCATTCCTTTTAAGTGCTGAATAATATTCCAATTTGTGGATACACCACATTTTATGTATCCATTCCTTAGCTGGCAGAAGTTGTTTGTTTCTCTTGGCTATGATAAATAGTTCCCCTATGAGATGAACCTATGTTTTCATTTCTCTTGAGTATACCTGAGACTAACCTTGCGGAGTCACATGGTAACTCTGAACATTTGAAGAGCTGACACTTTTCCAAGGTGGCTACCCCATTTCTCACTCCCATGAGGACTCCAATTTCTCTGCATTCTCACCAACACTTGTTATTTGTCCTTATAACATGCCATCTCAAACAGGTCTCTTATATCTTTGGACCTGGTCATGGAGCCATTGCTTGGTATAGAAAAAGGCCACTTATTAAAGGTGCAGTGTTGAGTGCTCACACCCAAAGGAGAACAGGACAGAGGAGGCCAGCGTGGTCGGTGGCTCAGAGTAAGCAGAGAGAGCAGCCCTGAGGACCACAAACCAGAAACACACCTGACCTCATCAGGAACGGTTAGGGCAGGACGCGCGGGGCAGAAGAGGTGAGCAGGAGTTGAGCATCACCCAGAGGCTCTTGAGCGGGATACTGAGCCAAATCTCAGCTCAGACTGTCATCTCTCCCTTCTCACCCGGCGTTCTGACCCAAGGAGCACACTCTGACACCCATGGGCTCTGGCCTACCCTTAGGGTTCCGTCATTCCCCGGCTTCCTCCTGGAAGTGTCTTAGATTGCATGTGCAGAGCAGCCCCGTCAGCCAGCTTTCCACATCTGTGACCAAATGCCTGCAGTAACTGACTTGAGAAAAGGAGCTGGACAGGACGGCACACACTTGTGATGCTAGCACTCAGGGAGGCTGCGGCAGAAGGATCTCACCTGGGCAATTTAGCAACTTAGTGAGTGTTACGGTTGATACATTGTGTCAACTTGAGCAGTTCACAAGTTTAACTAGGAGACTCAGAAGTGAGGCAGGATTCCTGTTTTGTAAATACCTCAGCCTGTGAACAGGAGGGCAAGGAGATTTTGTGAGCGCTACACCAGCCCTGGAGAGGTGGTGGCCTGTTACAATATAAAGGAGGGAAAGAGGCTTGCTCTCCCATTTTGCGCTGGCTGCTTTTGCAGGCTGCTACCTTTAAGTATTGCCCCAGTGCCAGGCCACCCCGCCTTGGAGCCAGCTGATTACAGACTGAAACTCCACAGTGAGCTAAATAAACTTTCCCTTCCTTCACTTTGGGTATTGGGTGTTTTGTCTCAGCAATAAGAGAAAAGTAACCAAGACAGTGAGACTCTGTCTCAAAATAAAAATAAGTAAATAAAAGGGGGAATGCTGAGGGTGTAGCTTAGTGTAAAGGGCCTGGGTTTGAGCCCCATAGTGAGTTGGGTCCACTGTAGGCCTCCCAGTAGCCTAGAAGCAAAGGAGAAGAAGGGGCCAGAATCTCTATGGCCCCTTAAGACCACGCCCCCAGTGACCTGCTTTCCACTAGGCCCCGCCCATTAAAGGGCCCAGCACTTCCTCACAGTGCCATGGTCTGCCCATCAAGTCTTTAGCACCTGTCTTGTGGACACTTCAGATCTCTCTTATAGCAATCTCTTTTATCAGTAGAAGATTTTATCTGAAAAAAATTCAGTTGAAATATTTTCAAAGTATTTTATTATCAATGCTTTCTGTGGCTTGTTATAATATTGTAACTCTGTCTATCTGTAACATAGTTTCCTAAAAGTTACTAAGTTTTTGAAAGTCCACCTAAGAGAGAAAGTGAATACGGTTAAAACAGAGAGACAGTACAGTTTATCCCTTCAAAAGTATACTGATTACTTATTTAGCAAGTTAGAGTTGTGTGGCTTCATTCTTGTGAATTGTACCATGGAATAAAATAATTTCATTATATTGCAATTCCATCACCACATGTAAAAATATGGGAAAAGATAAACTAGAGTGACAGGGGATTCAAAATAAGGAGGAGCAATTCTAAACAAAATACCACCCAAATTAGAAGACATTAGAAGGGTAGGATGCCCATTCCTATTTACCGTGGAAGAAAACCGCAAGTATTATGTGGCACTTCCTGGTGCCCTGAAGTCACTAATTCTTCAGTTCGACAGCTCTTTCGTGTGAATATGCTGAACGGAAACTCTGCTGGTCCCTGCAGCTGCCCACAGGGAAAGATGGAGGTTCTGCCAGCACCGAGGGCTTGGCTCTGCCAGGGGGTGCAAGCTTAGTGTCCAGCTGCAGTGCCCAGAGCCCGCTCCACAGCCGTGATGGGACAGAACGGCAAGAGAGGGAGGGAAGGAGAGACAGGCAGGCAGGCAGACCCCGGCAGCAGTGGCAAGGGAACTGCAGAGAGGACTTGTTCTAGGAACTCAGCCTCTTAACCCGCCAGCAGGATTCCGCCAAGCAGAGGGAGGTAGCTGCACCTGTAAACGCCTGCCTTGCGCTGTGATAACAAAGGTTTTCAGATTTATCAGATTTCACCATGTGAAACTGTCCGTAGTCTGCCATTGTTGGGCCTCCAAAAAATAGCACCTTCCTATGGCTCAGTCTAGGACAAGGAATCCCTGTGAGTGCTTAAAGCTGATGTTTAGGACTTGTAAGAAAATCAGAGTAGTGTGGGTCAGAGCAAGAAGAGTCTTGAACTGGTTTCAACTTCATGCTAAAGAAGACGACTTATTGAAAGACCTTGGACAAGTAGCCAAACAATATATATTTAAATGTTTAAAGGATTTCAAATTTATTACAAAGAGGATCTATCATTTTTTTATCAAAGAAAAAAAATGGAATGATATTTAATGTTAACAAGAATTCCGAGACTCAGAATGCTCTCATATGCTGCTGGGTATGAAAGTCAGAAAAAATGCTTTGGGAAGGTAATTTAACCAAGCGCGCTAATGGATTAAGGACTTTATTGCAAGGAAATATCATGGATATTAAGAAAAAGTTTAGATACCAGGATGTTTAATGTCTCACAGTAGGGAGCTGGTTAAATAAATCATGAATCACCCTTGCTGCTTTCAATATGTAAGTGAATATTTAATGACACGGAAATGTTTACGAGAATTTCCTTCCATGAAAAAATTGGATTAGAAAACTGGGCCTATTAGGGCGCTTAAGAACAAGGTCAGACTGGCTCGATTTGACTTTTCAGAACTACCTCTTAGTTAGGTGACCCTGGCCAAATCACCTAATCTTTCTGACAACTCAGTCTTGTCATCTGTAAAATAGGGGCAGTACCAGTCCCCGCCCCGTGGGGCTGTTTTCACAGTGAGCCGAAGGAATACACAGCCGGCACTCAGCCTCAACCGGGGGCGGAGAAAGCGCGCAGAGCCAGTTACTGCTAATGGCGTTGGTATTTGCTGCCAGCGCATGAGGTCAGCTGTGAAGCTAATTTAAGAAGCGAAGGTGGGAAGGGAAGCGGCGGCAGGACCGCACCCGACGCATTCCACAAGCCGGCCTGATGTCACCGCCCAGCTGCGGGGCTCGGAGCCCGCGGCTGACGCTGGGAGTCCTTGGGCGCCCGGCCTCGCACTCTGCCACCGAACAGCTGCGGCTCCTGCCCCGGAAGCCGGATGCAGCTGCCACCGCCGCTGTGCCCTGGTCAGCGCGGGCTCTGGGTCATCCCTGCCGCTCTGAGTCATCAGCCCCGAATCCAGGTCCAGAGAGGATGCATCTGCTCGGGCGCAAGGCCCCGCGCCCAGCGGCCGGAGAGCTGAGGACAAGAGCAGCGGGCGTTTTTATCACACAGGGAAAGAGGACAGATTCTAAGGCTGTGAGGATCTACAAACTGAGGGACCGAACTCACATACGGGCAACAAGAACAAAAACAGATGAAACGAGGCCTTGATCTTTTAAGAAAATACAAAGGTCACCAGCGTATCCATTTGCATGCCAAGAAAAAGAGCAAGAAGACGTATTAAGAGCGCTAGTGGTCAATTCTGAATTGAGCATTACGGCTGATCTGAATGTTTCCACTTCCTTGTGTAACTATCCAAATTTTCGCTAGTATAAAAAAGCCTTTTTAGAGCAGTCCTGGGCAATATCAGGTCTCTCTTTGAAAGAGAAGTGGATGGCGAGGCGCAGAGGGCTCTGGTTAGCATAGAGCCCCAGCCCTTCAGGCTGTAGCCGGCAGACCCGCCGCCTTTACACAGGCAGGATCCCGGCCACCCCATCCCCGTAGCAGATCCCAGCGCTGCGACCAGGAATGTACCAAAGCTGGAAAACCCGCTAGGAGGCCACTGCTGGCAGCAGCCCCAAAACAGCGGATTCGGACCCCGCTTCTTTGACAGCTTTCTCTGTTTTCAAACAGCTAGTTTTATTTCTTTTCTAGTATATCCTACCAAACCCAATGGAAAGAGGGAAAAGAGAGTGCATGCGTAGCAGGGAAAGGAGTACAGAACTCTCAGTTCTCTCAGTTATATAATTCTATGTGTATTTGCATTTATCTTTAGCCACACAGAATTTTAAAAACAAGCCATTTGAACATTTTCTGTGTCTAAATACTTCTTCTAAATTATTACAGCTTTAAGGAAAGTTTTAAAAAACCTCAAAACCATTATGAACATTATGTTAATAAATTTATATTTAGACCAAGGTGAGTAACAATAAAAGGACCTGATTATTTTAAAGACATGAGCAATAGTTTTGAGATGCAGTTACTGAATAATAACTAGTTCTGAAAGGCATAATTGTAAGCCTTCCTCTCTTTCAATGCTATAATTAAAACAAAAATGAAAGTAAGTCTAGAGAGCAAAGTAAACCTGAGTCACACCGGGACTGATAATCGCCTTTCCTATGTCTTGGAAACCAAAGTCTCCATTTATCTGCTAAAAATTAAAAGGACAAACTAATGATTTTTTTTTAAAGACACAGGCAATGAAGTCAAGTCGAATATTGATTCCGGGAAGAGTTGTTGACACTACTTCAGCTCTGTGCTAATCCAGAGTTCTTTACTGTCCCCTAGCCCTTTGACTACTTTGACCTCATTGGAGCCCCCACTGACCCATTCACCCCACCACGTTGAATTTGCAGATGAAGAAGCGCAGTGTCTGGAAGGGCAGGAGCCCCCGAAGCGGTCCACCTATCCAGCTGGCGCCAGAGCAGAACCAGCCCCTCACTTCCTAGTCTGGGTTTTTGCACAGTTCCGAGGCATGCTCTTTTCTGGATATATGTGGGGGGAAATGTTTTTCCCATATGGGAATTACCCAAACCAAAGGTAGAGAGCACTGACCATGGAAAGATACCAGCGTGGGACTAATGGTCTTATGGTAAATACTGCCATATCCATCTAATGTTGGAGAGAACAAAACACACAGGTTTGTTGCGAGTCTGTGGGTGGCTTCCCGAGTAGCACACCGCGGCCCTTTGGTCTGCTCCCCGTATGCCCCACTTGACCTCTTGGCCTGTCCTCTGCCAACAGGCAGCAGGAAGACAAGCGCCTGTAACTGATTTGATTAAAAAGCTGAAAGAAGAAAACTTCAGTCATTATCTCAATGTAGACTTTGGGGTGTTGGTAGACATCTTAATCACTTTCTCATCACTGAAATACAAAACTCCACAGGACACCTGCAACTTAAAGGATACATTTATCTAGGCTCAGCTTGCAGCCTCAGGCTTCTAAAAGAAACAGAACAGCAGAAGTGAAGGGTCGAGGGGAAGTTGCTCACCTCAAGGTGGACCGGAAGCAGACAGCGGTGAAGCAGCAGTGACCCACATCCTAACAGCAAGCCAGCTATCGTGGCCCTAAAATCCAGGCGCTGTCCAAGCCCAGCAAGCTTTGGAGGCCGGTTCAGATCTAAACGCTAACAGCAGACGTTGGTTTTTAATGTGACCTTTGCCACCGTTCTCCTAGGTAACCTAGACAGATGATGGAGTAATACCATATCAGGACAGGAGAAGAGAGTTCCATTACGCTTCTGTTAACTTCTATGGCTGGTTTTTCCAAATGATCAACATGAAATGTTAAACCTTTAAAAAATGAACTCTGAAAAGCATGCGGGAAAATAGGCAGTGAACCGGAACGGGCAATTCACAGAGGAGCCAAGAACAGACCTAGGAAGCATGGGAAAGAGTTCCACCTCCCTGGCCTTAAAGAAAGAAAGTGCTGGGCTGGGGATTTAGCTCAGTGGCATAAGCGCCTGCCTTGCAAGCGCGTGGTTGTGAGTTCAATCCTTGGTACTGATTTTTTAAAAAGTGCTTAAAACAAGGAACCACCACCTTTCATTATCAAACTAACATTAGGAATATTAAGAATAAGAGTGATTGCCAGCAGTGTACTAAGGCAGCTATCCTCAATATTTTTAGTGAGACGGTACCTTGGTACCATCTCTCTAGAGAGAAATCTAATCACAGACATAGATTATTCCTGACAAAAGAAAATCAGTAATTTCCTACTGCCTCTGTTAGAACTAAAATGGACTTCTTTTTCCTCTAATAAGTAAGCCTTTACACTGAGAGTGCAGACTCAGTGATGTACAATAGAATGAAAGCAAGTTTTTTGCCAGCTCCTGTCCTCTGCCGACTCTGTGGGTTAGAAGACCATGGTCCCACCCCAGGGGATAGCAGAGATTCTAACTCTCACTCCTGGGAGGCAAAGACAGGGCATATGCTGATGGCCTAGGGGAGGTCTCCCAACATCGCTGCATCCTGCTAGACCAGGGAGGTGGGAAATCCAGGGTTCAGAGGGAAGATACTATGCAGATAGTAACTTCCTGGGTCTCACCCACTATGCCCTAGCACACACCTTCCAACAATATTGCTAGAAGCCCACCACAATCTAACCTCTAAGAGACCAAATTCAACATCTGTCCCTACATTCAAACTATTGTACTGAGACAGAGCCATTTGATCTTGCTTATAATTTGAAGCTTATACTTCCAGAGTCTAGTAGCAAGAAGGAGAAAGAGTTTCATTCTCAATTCACGTAGAAGGTCTAGGCTCCACCTAAAAGAGATTTTTCTAAATGTTTGGTAACTACATTGGTCACTGTAATTCATAACAAGGAGAAACTGAGAAGGACCAAAATGCCTAACCAAGAGTGTGCTATGGGTCATCGCCAGGGGCCAAAGGGAAGTCGCTCAGTGAAAACAGTTTCAGTTTTGCAAGATGAGAGCATCCCAGAGCTCTGTTGCACAAGGTGCACAAAGATAGCACTGTTGCACCCTGCGCCGAGCTATGGAGCAGAGGGCCAGGCCAGGGGCGTGCGCACCCACTGACCACCTTTCCATGGAAAACGCTCCGCCCATGACAGGAAGTGAAGACGCAGACTACAGAGGTTCCGGTTACAGATAAGCAGGCGCCACCCTGTCTTCTCCATCGATGTGCATGGAAAATGGACCCGTTGCAGGAAGCGGCAATTTGAGTGCTCCAAACGAGAAGGGTTTGATCTCTAGTACAAAAAAAAAAAGACGAGTTCAGGCCGGGGGTTTAGCTCAGTGGCTTAAGCGCCTGCCTGGCAAACATGAGGTCATGAGTTCGATCCCCGGTACCAAAAAAAAAAAAAAAAAAAAGACGAGTTCATCCACAGCGCAAACGATGGTGGCGATGGTGATGGTGGTGGTGACCATGATGATGGTGATGGTGATGAGACTTAAAGACAAGCGAGCGAACCAGCAGCAAGCAGGTGACTGGGAATGATTTCTAACTGGGGAGTTTCCTGGTTCCTTTGCTGCTTGGGCCCTTGGCCACCTGGAACCAGTAGCCAGAACCAGGAAAAGACAAAGAGCCCTCCAGCTGAATGAAATCTTCTAGTTCTTGCTTGAGGAGCAATAAAGGAGATCCCTAGGGCTCAGAATTTTTTAAAAAAACAGGAGGAAGTAGCTATTTCCTTCTTTATTTTCCCCAGTTCCTGGGGCAGCAGCAAGGATTCCCAGAGTGATGAGGAGGTTACTAAGAAGCAAGCCAGTTCAGGGGGCAGGGAAAGCCTCACTGTCTCACCCCGGACAGTGGCTGGATGTGGCAAACGGCCTGCCCACACCCCAAGTGGACCCTAACATGTGGAGAGAGATGTAAATCTAGACTCAGGAGAGGCCTGTGCTGGTGTGAGATTTTTTTTTCAGCATCCTCTGCCTTTAGAAACTAGTTGAGGCTCCGTATGGTCTATATTCTCCTTACTACTGAAGCATCTCCAATTTCTGGGATTTGCTTGCAGTGTTCTCTAGCATGATCTGTGGCACTGAGGCCATGCAAGGCCAGGAGGATTCCGAGGGAGGAGGCTGTGCCATCCCGGGAAAGAAAACACAAAGAAGATTGCATTTGCTGCTAGGACCTGAGGCCCCATCTGCCAAAATAATTTGAAAAACTTGATATTCCTTCACACATGTGCATTGAAACTTTTTCATCATGAATTTATTAGTGGCAAGGATGCATTTGTTTTCTGGTATACTATAACTTTGACACTTAAAATTAAACTATTAGATCACTGTTAAACATAATCAGGAGAATGCTAGCACCATAGAAATATAAAACCATCATTCTTTTTTTTTTTTTTTTTTGGTACCGGAGATCGAACTCACAACCTCACGCTTGCCAGGCAGGTTCTTAAGCCACTGAGCTAAATCCCCGGCCCATTTTTCAACTTTTTTTTTTTTTTTTTTTGGTACTGGGGATCGAACTCACGACCTCGAGCTTGCCAGGCAGGTGCTTAAGCCACTGAGCTAAATCCCAGGCCCCATCATTCATTTTTAAAAAAATTTTATGGTGAGAAATTTTACACCATTTCCTTTTTTCCTTGAACTCCTATTTCCATACCACTTTCCCACAAAAATGATATCTTATTATGCTATATGTTGATCCTTGAAAATATTTTGTTGATCACTCTATTGAGATTCTTTGCATTAAACTATGCACATTAACTGAAGTATTTTCTGATTCTATAATGTGATGAATTTTCTTTTCACATGCAGCTATAATATTAGTCATTATAGGGACAAAATTGGTCAACCAGCATACACAGCCTATTTAGATGAACGTAGATATACAAGATTAAGATTCTTCTAGGCATGGTTGTACACTTCTTTAATCCCAGCACTCTGGGTGACTGAAGCAGGAGGATCACATCAAGCCCAGACATAGTAAGACTCTGGCTCAAAATTAAAAAAAAAAAATTTAAAAGGAGGAGGAGTACACTGGGGAATATATCTCAGTGCAAAGGCCTCGGGTTCAATCCTCAGTTTAAAAAAAATCATTTTGAATGCATCTTATAATGAGAGAGCAGGGCCTTTTTCAAAAAGTTTAGGTATCTGTCAGTTAATATTAATTATTGTTACAATTAGGCACCCACTTTATTCCCTTTTTAAATGCAAGCTCTGAAAAAAAATATTCACACCGACGAGCAGATGGAACTGGGAGTTTTATCTCAGCAGCAGCCAGCAGTGCCTTGAACACCTGCAGAGCTGCCTGAGTGAATCACACAGTACTGCGTCATCAAACCACAGTGCTGATGAATCACCAGCTGACCACTCAATTAAAACTCCCACTTTGATTCTCTCAAGAGAACTGAAAACTTCCTGCATAGCTGAACACCTTGTTACCCAATCATTATGAGTCCCCCTCTCAGCCTCCACAACAATAATTGGAATTATCTTTTCATCTGGACTTGAGCGTCTCCCACCGTGCTGCCAAATACCCTGGGTCCTAGCATTGGGTGGTGGAGGAAGGAAACTGCAGGGAGAGATGGGAGCAGAGCACGGGTGGGAGGTGGTCGGTGCCAAGGGGAGGCTGAGTCAGGCAAATCTCTCTTCAGCCCTGCAAGCCCTTTAGAAAGCAAGTGTACTCATGGAGAGCTTAGAGCAGTCAGCATCTCCGTGCCTGCATCCTCTCTGTCCAAAGGGAGGGAGAGAGAAAGAAAGGAGAAGCGGAAGAAGGAGGAGGAAAGAGGAAGGGAGAGACACAGGAGTGGGGACGGGGCTAAGTTAGCACTGCGCCAGGCCAGGAGATGCACCCGGCTTCTCCTTCCTTCAGATAAGCAGCTCACAG
>PVJX010024585.1:0-27913 GCA_004027295.1 Dolichotis patagonum
CAACTCCGCCAGCCGCTGACCCTGAAGTGCATGCTTCATCAGGAGATTATCCCCAAATCTTATAAGCCAGACTCAAAGAATAAAACCAAGTGCATAAAATAAAAATGATTGAAAAAATAGAACGTTCTGTGCAATCTTTCAACAAACCAGGAATAGAAGCCCAATGTGGGTTTGAGGCGGGAGGGTTGTGTGATCTTCCCGGGCAAAGAATTCAGCAAGTGACATCTGGAGACAGGAGGCCAACAGAGACGGGGCCACCCCAGGTGACTCCGAATGGACCCTGTCCTTAGCTAGCAAGTTTGGAAATAGTTAAATCAACAGGATTCTGTGCTTATTTAGCACGGCCTCTCAAAACCCCGAATACTCCAGTACGCTCTGCCGCTCAGGAAACAGATGGCATTTTCCAGTCTTACCTGATTGTAACCCCTTTGCCCACTCAGAGGCAAACACTTGGAATGGTGATCTGGTTATTTTGTTGGCTCTAATTGAACTTTTGGGTGAGGTCAGGTAAACTGGAACTGCACACACTTCTCTCCCACAGCACCAGCTGTGTAGGCAGATAGGAGGTCATCCCTTCTGCTTCATGAACGGCTGTTGGCTCCTCAGACGTGTACCCGGTGCTCGCTGTGTGCCAGGCGCATGGTAAAATGCGACCGTTCCTTGGGTCACTTTATGAAGAGGAAAGTGATGCGAGCATGGTTTTAGGACCTGGCTGAATCACACAACTAAGGGTGAGAGCTGGGATCCAGGTGGGGAGGTGCTCTCGGGTGTGGAAAAGGGTTCCCTGTGCTCCCCATGTGTGGCCCCCCTCAACCATCCTGGTGAGGCTGGAGTGGGAACCACACCTCTTACTGTGTGGCTGGAGATGCTGCAGGAGAGGGAACATGGACCCATGGTGACAGTTGTCAGCCTCAGCCTTCGCTTTGCTGTCGAGCGGCCCTCCAGGCAGGTGTCAGGCTTCTCGGAGTGTGGAAAGGAAAGCTGGAAGGGTTACTGGGGCGCGATTCAGAGAGAGCTGTGGCTTCGGCTTCGAGAGGCGGGTGTTTGTGTGGCTGCAAGCTCCGGGCAGCCTGCGCTGTGGACTGGCAGCTAGCACTTTGCTCTTTCCCTCTTCCCAACCTCTGCCCTCGGAGAGGTGGAGTCTGCCTCCAGCACGTTGTGCTCTTCCAGCCCATGCGGGCAGATGTGAGTTTGAAGCTGGGGGCTCCTGTGTGCTGACCACACCTCCCACAAGGTTAGCGTGACTGTGTGCACCGTGACTCCAGATCGTTCCAGGAGCCTGCGGCAGTTCAGAGATGTTCAAACGCATTCAGGGTGGGTTTTGCTATAATGAAAGAAACTGGGCGATAAAAGCTGTACCCAGCATCTGCTTATAGAAATCATGGTTACCTCCGTGCACGGCAGCAGTGTGCCATCACCAAAAAGTTCTAGTAATGAGTGGATGTGAGAGACATTTACAGAAAGCTAAGAGAGACCCAAGGTTATCCTATATGCATTGTACAGTATGCACATATATGTACTGTAAGGCTAAGTGTCTTTATTAGACTTTCTATTATATCCATATATATGCATATATATGGTTAACTATATGGATAAACCTCTTTATTATACCTTCTATTAATCCACATAGATGTATATATATGTTTAACCCTGTCTCTCTCTCTATATGGTTAACCTTCCCTCTATATTTAGGGCTGTCCACCAGTAGATTTCAACTGATTACCAAAAATATTCAGAAAAAAACTGCATCTCAACTGAACACATGCACACTTTTTTCTTGTCATTCCCCAAGAATGCAGTAAACAACCATTAGCATAGTGTTTTCATCCTATTAGGTGTTATAAGTAATCTAGAGAGGATTTAAAGCAAAGTGAGGACGTTTGTAGATTCTATGCAAATACTATGCCTTACACAGAGACCTGAGCAGCCGCGGATTTTGGCATCTGCAGGAATCCTGGGACCAAATTTCCCTGGATAGTAAGAGATGCTATATAAAGAATAGATTATTTAACATTGATATCCATATCAAATACCAAATTTTTCTTAGAGGAGTACTATCCAATAGAACTTTTTGTGATAATGGAAAAGCTCTAAATAGCTTTTAGGGCAGTAAGATAGAGTAGGAAGCGACTACTCATGGCTACTGACTATTTGAAATGTTGCTACTGTGAAAGAGGCACTGGAATTTTACTTCAGCTTAATTTCAATAAATCTAAATTTGAAGAGTAAACGGCTACAATTTTGTATTGCACCATGCTGAAGGTCAGAAGAAAAAGTAATCTTAGTATTCCTTTGTGTGTAACTCCCAAATCGTCTGAAATTTTAAAATAATTTTTAAACACAAAACATCCACTGTTTCTCACAATGAATTCTTTATCTGATAAAGATAAGAAGAGAGAAGAGGGATTTCCAGAATCAGAGAGACTGTGTCACTGAACCCACAGGATAGAAGACTGGGGGAATTCGCAGGTGTTCCAACGAAGAAAAGCCCTGATCTTCATTTGTGTTCTGAAGAAAATGACAAACCAGGCAAAGGGCTCAGCAAATGGAAGCAAAATAGGACCCTTGTCGTGGATAAAGCTGAGACTGCGAGGGGCACAGCTGAGTGAGCCTCACTGCCTCATGGCTAGGTCGGCCACCGGTCACAGGTGGCTTTGGAACCCTGAGTCTGGGGAAGGGGCCCCTTCCAGCCCTGTGGACTGCATGGCATAGAACGCGCATTTCCTGATGCGGAGGGGAGAGAAGGCAGAGGCAGAAGGTCCCGTCCCTCACTGGTGGCCAAGGGCCAGAGCAAAGCAGTTCAGAGGCATCATTCGGCAGATCTTCCCTGAGGCAGAGGGACAGCGCCGAGCGGTCTCTCCCTCTGCTCTTCTCCACAGCACCTGGAGTCAGGGTGGAGGGCCAGGACGGGTTTCAGACGTGTTTCATAGAGTGTGTGTTGCCAAACTCAGATAGCAAAACAGTCTAGGCCAAGATAAAATGATTGAAAAATGATAAATATCTCCTTTGTGAAAGAATATCCATTATTTTTTTGAGTTATAGATTTTAGTCTACAAAATTCAGACACTTTAAAATAAGCAGTGTGCCCCCCAAATGTGATCTAGAAGCTCATAAAATGTTTCCAATGAAATGGTTTATAGATTCAAATGTTATAGCTTAAGCTATAAAGTTTCTAGAAGAAAATATAGTGGAAAATTTTTGTGAACTTGAGTTAGACAAAAATGTCTTATACAGAACACAAAAGGAAGCCATAAACTAACCAAAGAACATTGGACTTGAAAATTTACAATGTTTGCTGTACAAAAAATTCCATTAATAAAATAGGTATGCCCCAGACTGGGAGACAATATCTTCAAAATGTACATTTGGTGAAAGATATATATTCAGAATACAAAAATATCTCTTATAACTTTGTAATTTAAAATGATGGACCAAAGAGTTGAATGTATACTTCTCCAAAGTACATCAAAGCAATAAGAAGATATAGCAGGGAAATGTTATTTAAAACCACAAATACCTCAGCACATCTACTTGAAATGCCTAAAATTAAAAATGACAGACAATGCTAAGTGTTGATAGGAATGTACAAAAATAGGTCTTTCACTCACAGTTGATAGTGAGGCATATGGCCAGTTGGCTAGACAAGTGTGTGTATCCCTTGGATCATGGAAATACAGGACATATGTGGACAAAGAGTTCCCAAACCAGTCACGGGGACCAATCCAAAAATGCCATCTTCAATTCTCCTGGCCTAAGACCAAGGAGGTTTTTGATTGGATGGCCTAGGTCTCACACCAGGGAGCTGCCCTTAATCTTAGGGCAACTGTAAGCTCTTTCAGTAGCCTTCTCTGCGCTCTGCAGAGTGTATTTATTTCCCTACCTTTAATACTTTAATACATGTAATACCTTGCTACCTTTTGTGCTTGTCTTAATCACTTCCTTGTTCAAGATGGTACAAACTTAGAAAGGATCTCTGGGAGGAGTCCATGGACTGCGGTACCCCAGTAACAGTAGGAATGTAAAATGATACAGCCACTTTAGAAAAGAGTTTCACAGTGCTTTTTAAAGTTAAGTATAACCTCACATAAATACCCAGTTACCTAAATAATTACCTAGCAAAATGCAAACACAGGTTCACAAAAGGGCTTGTACACAAATATCTATAGTAGAACTGCTCATAATAGTCCCAAACTAGCAATGGCCCAAAGCCTCTTCAGTGATGAATGGAACAACAAAATGTTGTACATGACTTACAATGGAATACTACAGAATCATGAAAATGATAAACTAGTGATACGCACAGCACCATAGGTAAATCTCAAAACCATCATGGTGAATGGCAACCAAAGCAAAAAGACCACATTCTGTATGATTCTTATCATCTAAGGTTGATGGAAAATGTAGAGACAAAGCTACATGTACAGACGTCTTTAGCCGCCTTACAGATAAATGTAATAGAACAGTTGCTTTGGGTCAGGAATGGGCCAGGGCCTAAATGTAAAATTGAACTGAAGCAATGCAGTGGTTTGAATGTTTTCCAAAATTCATATTGAAAATTAATCCCATTGCACCCCAGTATGAGGGAGTGGAGCCCTTGGAGTCTGCTTGGATCTTGAAAGCTGTGCCCTCGTGAAAGGATTAGTATCTTACAAGTGGACTCCAGGGTGACTTTGCCCCTTCTCTCACTACCGTGTGAGGCCATCTTGGAAACATGGCACCGCCCTCACCAGGCACCAGTCCAGCAGCCCATTGGCTTTGAGCTTCCCAGATCCACACTGTGAGGAGCAAACTTCTGCTATTTATGAACTGCTCAGTCACACGCATTTGTTGTAGCAGCACAAGTAGATCAAGAGGAGAACTATTTAGGGTAAACAACCATGTTAACGTTCCATTGTGGTGAGCACTTTGCGATTATAAATACGAGTGTGAGCAAAGTACATGGCCGCTATTTAAATTTTAAAATGTGTAACAGTAAAGGACGCATTGTCATTAACCCTCTAAGTCACTTCCCCTCACCTTAAGCAGTTATCCCTTCATTCCTGTCATTTTCTGAAGCAATTCTCTTTCTGGAGTGTCTTTAGGAAGTATGATCAAAAATTCAGTGAATGCAGCTGCCCAGTGGCATCCAACAGAAAGGCAACTCAGAAAACATCACAGAGTGTCTTCCTCCACCTTCTTCTCTGGACCTCATATCTCATCACTTCTTGTTTTTCTCTAAAGTCAAGAGGAACATAAATGGTAAACATTAAGAGTCAGTTCAGGACATTAAGAATCAGTTCAGGACATTGAGGCAACTACCTCAGCAAAAGTAGACACTCATGAAAGAACACACCCAGAACTGCTTCGGAAAACAGCAAGAACAGTAGGAAAAGAGTGTTCACAGGGAGAGGGAGTATTCTGAGGAAGATTAATGACAATGTGTCTTTCCTATGATAAATTCTATTTAAACACACACCATATTTTTTAATCACATCTTACATATTTACAAAAACTTACCAAATTGTTCATTTGAAATGGCTGAATTATATAGATTTCTCAACCGTTTTTTCTTTAAATTTTTAATTTATTTTTTGGAGGTTAAGAGTAGGAAAACTTATTGGAGCAAAAGCATGGGAAGTAGGAATAGCTCCTGAGAGACAGGGGGCCCTGAAGGGGTGCTGTACCAAGTGTTCCAGGCTGCCAAGCCTTGGTGCTCCCTCTGCGGGGCTCCAGGGTTGGTTTCCCCAGCTGAACCTTTGTACTATTTCTGT
Organism: Dolichotis patagonum; assembly: GCA_004027295.1. NCBI lineage: Eukaryota > Metazoa > Chordata > Mammalia > Rodentia > Caviidae > Dolichotis > Dolichotis patagonum. The sequence goes on from PVJX010024585.1 coordinate 5,751, forward strand.
TTATTCTTTACACAACCATCAGAATGATGCATGAAAACCTGAGCTGCTTTGTTTCATTCTTTGCTTCAAAACTCACGATGCTCTTACAGGAAAATCCAAAGACCTCATTCAGGATTTGAGGCACATCAGGCTCCAGCCCCGCCTGACTCGTGTCCTCTCTTTCCACAGAGGCCATGCCAGGCTGCTCAAGCACTCCTAGCCGGGGCCTTGCCACTCTCTGGTTCTCCTTCTGGTGTGCTCTGCCACCAGGAAGACAGGGCTTTGCCCTTCACCGTGGGTTCCAACACCTTCCCTGACTTCCCTGACCAGCAGTCTAAATGATATTTTTCCCACAAAAATCAGTCTCTGCTTCAGGGTCTACTTCTGAGTAAACAGTCATTCCAATGTGTCATGGCTTAAGCAAGAATTTATGACTCTGGACTTCCAGACTCCACTGGGGAATTCCCTTCCGTGAGCTGGAACAGAAATGTCCACGATGGTCTGCTGGAGCAGCCTCCTCCTCACAGCCTCTGTCACTCAGGAGTTTGGTTTGATCTGTGTTACAGCATGAGGCTGGGCTCTGAGAGACTCCAGGTTCTCTTAGGCTCTGTTGGAAGCACCTGGAATGTCACTGCCACTGCATTTTGTTAGTCAAAGTAAGCCGCAGGCCTGTCTGGATTCAAAGGGAGAACACAGTATTGCTCACTCGGGGAGCACTATGCATGCATGCTCCTGGGTGTATGGAATTATTGCCCCCAAATTTCAAGCACCCTGAGTAGACTCTACTGTATTTTTTCTCCAGTATTCTTCACTAACTGATGCCCCTTTGTGAGTTTCCATGTCAGTGTTTGGTGTCGTCCCCACCCAGCGGACTGTGAGCGCCTGGAAATTTAGCCTCTGTCCCGCTGATTCACACTCATACCCTAGCACTTAAGGCAGCGTGAGCACACTGGCAAGGTGTTAAAGGAGGGTGACTCAAGAGCCTGTGTTTCTTGGTTAGTTCTCCCCATTTCAGAAATAAAATGACTTCTCTGATTGCTTTTCTGCTAAAATGATCTTAATCCATTTTAAATTTTAACCCCTGAGGGCAAAACTGGCACATTATGGACTTACATGTTTTATATAATTATCTGGTTTGTTTTACATTTTGTTATATAATCACAAATCTAGTTCATATGGTTAAAAGTTGCAAATTAAGGGTTAGTTCAGTTTCTTGTTTATAGACTGCATTTTATGCTACTGGTACCACTATAGCCACAATTGATATAATTTTCTAAACAGCTGTTGGCCCTGATAATCAATGACTGAGACTAACTAATGATCACAGAAAATACTGTGGCATAGTGCCAATAAACCAGGGACTAATCCAAACAAGCAACAACTTCTCATCTCCAGCAAACTGAAGAGGTAAGATCTTCCAACAGACTCAAAGCCCCAAAACAAGCTATACTTGGAAGATCCCTCAGAGAAGTAATCATCACCTAGTTGTCCCAAATAACACCAATAAAGCAACCCACCATAGGCAATTTACAAGCATCGCTCCAGGAATTAAACTAAAAGAGAAAAGAAATGAGAAGACACTTAAACAAGATGCAACCCCAGACACCCAGTTCACCAAAGGCAAACCCTGGGGGAAGTGAGGTGGGACAATCTGAAACCCCCCCACTAGGTCTCAATAGATGCAGAAGAAGCTTTGGATAAAGTCCAACACCCATTCATGATAAAAACTCTACAGAAAATTGGAATAGATGGTCTTTATCTCAATCTGATAAAAGCTATCTATGACAGACCAACAGCCAATATCATACTAAATGGACAAAAACTGAAAGCTTTTACTCTAGAATCAGGAACAAGGCAAAGGTATCCACTGTCTCCACTCTTATTCAACATAGTCCTGGAAACTTTAGTAGGAGCAATTAGACTAGAGAAAGAAATAAAATGAATAAAGACAGGAAAGGAAGAAATTAAACTATTGTTATTTGACAACAACACGATACTCTACTTAGAAGATCCCAGAAACTCCACTAAAAGACTTCTAGATTTAATAAGCAAGTTCAGTAACATACCTGGTTACAAAGTCAGTGCTCAAAAATCAATAGCATTCCTGTTCACGAATAACAAATTCATGAAGAGGTACATCAGGAAAGCAATACCTTTTACAATATCATCCAAAAAATAAATACTAAGAATGAATCTAACAAAAGATGTAAAATATTGCTACACTGAAAACTACATATCTCTGAAAAAGGAGATTGAAGAAGATATTAGAAAATGGAGATATCTCAGGCTCTTGGCTAGGAAGAAACAATATAGTAAAAATGGCCATACTTCCAAAACTGTTATACAGATTCAGTGCAATCTCAAACAAAATTCCAATAGCATAGCTCACAGAATTAGAGAAAACAATCCTAAAATTCATCTGGAACCAGAAGAGACCTAGACTAGCAAAGGTGATCCTGGGCAACAAAGACAAGACAAGTGGCATCACAATTCCTGACTTGAAATTATACTATAAAGCTACTGTGATAAAAACAGTGTGGTACTGGCAACCCCCACCCCCAGACCTGAATATCAATGGAATAGATTAAAAGGTGCAGAAACATCTGCAGACACACAAAGCCACCTTATCTTTAACAAAGGTGTCAAACATACTCACTGGAAGAAAGACAGCCTCTTTAATAAATGGTGCTGAAAAAACTGGCTCTACACATGCCAAAGATTATAACTGGACCCGTATCTTTCACCATGTACTAAGCTAAAATCAGAATAGATCAAATATCTTACTATTAAAACAAACACTAAATCTGTTGGAAGATAGAGTAGGTAAAACTCTTGACGACACTGGCATAGGCAAAAACTTTATGAACAAAACCCAGATTGCACAGGAACTATCTCAAAGAATCAACAACTGAGATCTTACTCTACTTAAAAGATTTTTCACAGCAAGAGAAACCACCAACAGAGTGAAGAGGCAACCCACTATGTGGGAGAAAATGTTTCCTAGCTGTTCCTCAGACAGAGGATCACTCTCAAGAACATATAAAGAACTAAAAAAAAATCAGTCCTCCCAGATTTAAAGACATAATCCAAAAATGGGCATCTGAGATGAACACACACTTCTCAGATGGAGAAATACAAACAGTAAATAAATATGTGAAAAAAGGTTCAATAGCACTGTTCATTAGACAGATGCAATTTAAAACAATACTTAGATTCCACCCAGAAAGAATGGCTAGTGTCAAGAAATCAACCAATAACAAATGCTGGAGGGCCTGTGGAGAAAAAGGAACCCTTCTCCACTATTGGTGGGAATGCAGACTGGTGCAATCACTTGGAAATCAGTGTGGAGATTCCTCAAAAAACTAGGATTGGAGGTCCCATTCAACCCAGCTATTACCCTTTTGGATATCTTCCCAAAAGAATTAAAAACATCATAGCACAGTGATATATGTGCACCCATGTTTATAGCAGCACAGTTTATAATAGCCAGATCTTGGAAACAACCTAAATGACTATTTACTGAGGGATGGATAAAAAGATATGGTATTTTTATACAGTAGAGTACTACTCAACTATAAAAATGATATACTGGACACTTTTATAGGTAAATGGATGCACCTTGAGAACATGCTCATTAGTGAAAAAATTAGACACACACCTGTAAACATCCTATTGTTGTGACAAGCTGAAAGAAAAAATAGGTATATGTGTATGTATATGTATATAAAAATAGCTAAGATAGTTATACTACTGATTTCTCTGCATTTGCTGAAGAGAAAGACTTGTACTGGTATTGTTTGAACAATTGAAGGCAGATATCTTGTGCTCTGGGTGAATGATTTTGGGTGATACTGCCTAATGTGTGAACCATTGTTACCCCTGGCTGCTGTGCTTTGAAATTTTATTGTTTTTCTTCTTTTTTAAAATTTCTTTTTATGTTCAAACAAAATGTATTTGAAAAAAAAGACTTGGACAGCTTGACTCATTAACTCTGGTCAACTTAACATCACCCTCTAATTCTTGCAAAGTTACTAAATCTGTCTTGTACATTGTCATTTACTATTGTCATTAGAAAATCAATTTTCTTTATCTAGACTTCATATGCTGAATGCTGATTCTTTTGTTAATGCCTAAGTTCATTAACCAGTTTCTGTGTAAGAGTTGCCCCCAAAAATGGAAAATAAAAGTTAACAATTCTCTGATTGGATTGTAGGTGAATAGGAGTTTACAGTATGATTTAATTCTTCTACTATCCATTTTATATTGTATTTTCTCTTATCCTTGAGTGCATTAATCACCTTAGGCACAAGTAATTAAAGTTTTTCATGCATACTAGAGTTCTTTTCTAAATGCCAACCCAGGAGCATCCTAATAAGGAAAACTCACTCACCTGCTTTATCTTGGAATGCTTAGTACCTTCTACCTCATAAATGGAATGGGCGGGGGGAGGAGGAAGGGAGGGTGTGGATTAGGATTGGGGGAGTGTGAGTGGGACTGTTAGAGAAGAGGAAGAGGTGTGATGGGGTGAAAACGATCAAACACTGTTGTACACATGTGTGAGTCTCCGGAATCCCATTGGTCTGTAGGGTGACAACACACACCTGTAAAACCAAAATGGTGCTTGGTGGCGAGGTGTCCTCTAATCTACTTCCTGAAGTACAAATAACTTTCTCCTCTGCAAGAGGAAAGACAGGGTAATGTTGGTCTCATTTCAGCTCCTCTGAGTTTCTTCATTTAGTTTTGAGGTAGGGTTGGTGAAAGATTTTCTCTAAAGGGCCAAGTGGCAAATATGGCAGCCCTTGTGAGCAGCCCTGTCTGTCCTGTGACACTCCACTGCACCCCATCTCGACCGTGACACTCCACTGTCTCATTGTCACATGAAGGCATTGATGAACACCGTATAGCCAAGTGTCCTGGGGAAAATGTGTTCACAGAAACAGGCAGCAGGGCACTTTGGCTGCTGGACTGTGGTCCCTTGAGCTCCGGGCTAGATATTAGGAATGGGAGTGAGACTGCCCAGTGGAATGGAATTGAAGCAGTCAGGTGACTTGGCATTCAGTCTTGGGTCTCCCCCTTTGGCCTGCCTCTGTGAAGATTTCCTGAGCATTCACCTCAGGGATGGACACACCGCACCCTGAGTGGCCAGTCTCTCCTTTCTCACTCTCTGCGGATGCCAGTGCTCAGTCACAGCTGCTGTCCCTGCAGAATCCAGGTGCAATCTGGAAAATCTCAATACCATTTTGCAGACCACCACTGTCAGTGGCTGCAGTTGCTCTGAGAGATTAAATTAACTTGTCACCGTTGAAGCATATTTACAGTGATAATGCAGAGTTATTCACATATTAAGATTTGTCAGACTCAGTACTTGTTCTTCAAAGACTCAGGACCCAGTGCCATTGTCCTAGGTCAAGTCTTTTAACTCACCTGAAATCCTCAAATGGGCATCCAGGGTCTTACCTCATTTATTCTAGTGGAGACTTATGAGGATCAAAGGAGGCCTTGTGGGTGAAAATACCTGTAAGCAGTAAAATATTGAGCAAACCAGTAAAACTTTATGTGCAAAGGTGGTTTCAGCCTTTGACTTTGTCTTTATGTACTTTTAATGCTTGTTTAATAAGAAAAAGCACCAAAGAGGTAAAGCTATCAAATTCCATTTTGTGCCTTAAAATATGGACAGCAACACGGATGTGGATGACATCTCTGCAAACTTTCAAGGTTTACATGAAACCATTCAGCAACTGGGCCATGAGGAAATTATCTACCCATAGGAATGACTTTATTTTGAGAAATTAGGCCAAACATTTCACTTCTGCAAAGCCGACGTGTGAATTGTGTTGCCCAAGGTGTTCTGCGTTCTCACATCTTGCAGGCGCCAGGTGTCACATCTTTCTGAAATAGCTCCTAAAGGATGGGGATCCAAGTGCAGTTAATAGTAGAAAATGTTCTGAGTGGACACAGCACTGGGCGGGAGCCTTTGGGGAAGCTCTTTGAGAGATCTCCGTGGACCAAAATGCTTTACTTTAAAGAAGTGAGGTTGTCCCAGAACTCAAGGGCAAAGGCCGAAGACCTCTCTGCGTATTTCTATTTTCTCTGAGTGTGATTATTTTGTGTCCCAGTTGCTCTCTTTGCTAGCCTGGTTTTCCCTGTATCGCTAGTCTACAGTGGGAAATTATCAATGAACTTTATGTGCAAAAGTGGCTTCAGCCTCCAAATTTGAATGCTACAAGGTCTCAGTAAACTTGACTGACTCATGGTGTCAGTTCCAGAGGTCCAGAGGCAGCTGTGTGCAGTAGAGGCTTTCCTGGCTGCAGTCAGATGCAGTCAGCATTGCAAAGCGGTGACACCCATGCATTTCAATGTGTTAAAAAGAAACTTACGTCTCTGAGAAAGGGACATTGGCATACACGTGGGACGCACACTGCAAAGGACATACACTTCCTGGTTCCAGTGAAAACATGTCCCTCCTGCTTGCTGGCTGATGACTGCAGCGGTGGATATAGCGCTTTGTTTAGAGGAATGAGATGACTGTGATTTTATTGACTCCCAGTGTTTCTCCTTAGTTATGTTGATCTTTCTAATACTCCTCACTCCGGACCTTTGTTTTCAGTCTTTCTCCTCCCCCAAGTGGACCACTCAGGTCCCCATGTGAGGACTGTGACAAATGAATGTTCAATAAATGGAAAATAGGATGCATAGCTATGTAATATTCTGCTGGAGGGAAGTATATATCGCAGCTTTCCCCCTAGATGTCATGAAAATCTGCCTGGTGAAGGAAGTTCTTAGAGCGTTGCACTTCCTACAATTGGAAGCAAGGACAGTAGAAAGCTTTGGGACGAAAGGAGAATACTTGTTCTTTAAAATCTGTCCTTTGTCATTAGCCCACTGCTGGGCACTTAGCAACTGCCTCACAAATTCTTACCAAAGTGGCCTCTCTGGGAGGAGGCCAAGGAGAGGGCATTGTGAAAACACTTGTGTGGTTGAGAGTGAGCTCGGGGAAAATCCTCTGACACAGAGGCTGACAGGGAACCTAGCTTCTAAGCCAGTGTGGCAGACTGACTAATGAGATGCCCCACCATGTGTCCTTGTGCTGGTTTCCTGGAACCAGCTTATAAAGCAAGTGCACTCACAGATGTGATCAAGTTAGGGATCTTCAGGTGGGGAGTTGGTTCTGCACTGATTAGAACACTTCTTACCAGTTAGAGGAGGGGGCCTGTGATGGCAGGATCAGAGGTGGGTGGGCTCCAGAGGTAGAGCCAGGAGCACAGGCCAGGGGACACAGATGGCCTAGGAATGGGAAAGGCTCCCGGTGAAACAGCCTCTCAGAGCCTCCGAGGGGCCTGGCCCTGCTCACACCTTGACTTCTGTGCTGAATCCAGTTGAAGATCACACAAGGAAGTTTGCAGACCCAGTGGAGCTCATGAGTTTCTTTTTTTGGGTGATGTAATAATTGAGGAAGGAAAACCAAAATGAGCCAAACTCTAAAAACTGGGATAGTCAACATAAAAGTCTAGATTTTGGATTTCTTTGAAACAAACCATAGCCAAAAATTAAGCAAAGGCCACTCCTCTCCCAAGCAATGGAGACTTCCAGGACCTGCGTCCTCTTCTGCTTGGCTGGGACCTGTGCCTGTCCATGGCCATGTTCCCAGGTGAGTCCCAGTGATGGAGAGAGCATGGTATTCCACAGTAGAGAGGCCCCTGCATGCTCAGATCCGCAGCTAGGCAGAGGGGCCTGCATATTTTAAGAAAAAGGAAAGAAAAGAGTTGTGAAAGTATAGAATCCTAATACAAGATGTTAGCCCACGTGTACACAGAACTATTAGGGACCCTGCTATTTTTGTTACTTTCTGTAAATCCTAAACTCATCTATTTCTTTCTGAACGTGGAGATTGTTATGATGGATCCAATGTGCAAACGCAGTGTTTTTGTGGAAACAGTCTGTCCCGCCCATGGGGTTCCTCTCGGGTCAGTCTGGATCTGTGGCCTCCAGACAGTCTCGTTTTACAGAACAGATTCTGAGGCACAGTGGGACAGGGCTGCTTGCCCTTGGAGTCAGGGTTGATCAGGAAGCAGTGGGGACCAGAGCCCAGGTCTCCTGACTTCCGGCCCTAGGAGGTCTCAGTGTCCATCCGGAGCGCAGTGGGACCCTCCTTCCCTTTCTAGCATCCTCTGTCTGAAGAGAGAAGCAGCACTGCTTGCTTTCTGCTTTTTATTTTTTACCTACGTCACTTATACTTTATATCTGGTGCTCAGGGAAGAAACTTTGACATTTGTCCAAATACCAAATGTAATTTGGATTTCATCACTTATGTATTAGCAGACTCCAGCTCTGCACAGGCAGATTCCCTGGGAAGACAGGAAGCCGGGCTGGGGCGGTCAGAGCCAAGTCTGCTGGGTGAACCAGGGGCCGTGACCCGGCTCGGGCCCTGGCTGGCACTGTGGGTGGAAGCCCAGGTAGTCATTCTGTGCAAGCTCGCTCCCTGGGAGGCAGAGGTTAAGGGACTCAGTGGCCTGGAGAGGGTGTAACAGCTTTCCAAGCACTGTGTGTTCTGAGCCTTAGGTCTGGACAGCCTGATGTGGCTGGCTCAGTGCCGGCCAGAAGGCCAAGGTCAGGCTGTGGGAGACTAAACAGGCTCAGACAAGCTGGACACGGTCCTTCCTCCGGCCTGGCCGCTACAAGGCCATTTCCAGACTCAACAGCTTTCTCGGGCCCTGCTGTGTGATGAGGATTATTAGAGGTACAGCATTTCTAACTTTTCCAACAGCTACAGACCCCGGAGACTGGACAGCAGAAGGGGAAAGGGAAAAGTCATGATAAGGCTACTACGGCGTTGCTGAGTACGCCCTCTATGCGCATGTGGCTTATGCACTGAATATGGAAATGAGGTGCCTCTCTGTTGGAACAATAGCCAGCATTAATCTAGCTCCTCTGTTGTGCTACCCTTTGGGCCTCTCTAAGCATAAAGGCATGACCCTGGACGTCACCATTCCGTAGATGAGGAAAGCGATGCCCAGAGACATAACACTGCTTGTAGAGGGTCACAGAGCAGGTCAGGGGGAGCCGTAGGGAGACCAGGTTCCCGTTCTGGCCTGTAGTTCTCTTATCTTCGCAGCTGTTGGGGTCGATGATGGCAACAGGGAAGGAATAATAAACTTAATAATGTGGAGGGCACGTTCGGGCTAGTGTTGGGAGTGTAAGACTGCAGAGCTAACTGCCGAGTTTAAATCTCAGCCACCGCTGAGTAGCTGTGGCGTGTGCAGGTTGTTTAACCTCCTGGGCTTGTGTTTCCTCTATACTATAAGGTAGTAATAATAATCACTTTGAGGGGATATTTAAGATTAAAAGATGTGATAAATAAATAGTATTTATTTGGCTAACAGTAACTGCAATATAAATGTTAGTTCTTCCTGAAAGATAGTTATAAATAGTACCCTTATTTTGAAAATCAGGACATGAGCGCTGAGCAGTTACATAGCATCCCTGCAGCACGCAGAGGGGTCAACCTGAGATTTCATGTCACATCTCAGTTCTAAAACAGTGATTTTCTGTTAACAGTTTGGATTTTCTCAGATCAGAATTTCTTAGCTTTCTACAAAAATGTATGTAAATAAAATTTCTGTGTTCATATTAATAAAATGTTGGTATTGCCGTGGGCCCTTGATTTTTTACCTCCTCCTTTAAAGATTTTGCCTTTAAAGGGAAATAGGGAAAAGTCCTATTTTTCTAGGTGGAAAGAACTTGACAGAATCAGTAATACAAAATCTGAACTCAAGAAGCTGGCTGAGTTACACTGGGAAGAAGTAACAGTGAATGCAGAGAGAGACAGAGAGACAGAGAGAGACAGAGAGACAGAGAGAGAGAGAGAGAATGTTCTTCGACATGGGCAAGATGGCTTGCACTAGTGGTTTCAAACTTTGCTGCCAAAAGGTAGCTGAAAACCATGTGAGGATCAGCTTTAGACCCATTTTTACAATGTAGGCCTAGAGGACTCAAAAGTAGTCATTTACACACTGTCACCAGAGCCTCAAGGTGACAAGACTGAAGTAGGTGTTCAGGGCCAGTCACAGACCTTCTCTGCGTTCAGAGACTCCTTGGCAAATAAGTGTCTGCAGTCACCCAGCACCCACACTACACCTGATGAGGCTGTGTATTATACATGAGCCCTCAACACACAAAGGCACACTGACCGGGAAGGTGGGAGAGCTCGTCCAGGAGCTGGAGGAGTCAAAGAGCAGCTGCACGGACCGCTGCCTCTCACATTGCAAGGGAGGACACAGCTGCTGTCCGTACTGGAATGTTTTTCAGGTCTAAAAAGTTTGTGAGTGACTTCAGATGACAAATTGGATGAGAAAATCATGAGAAAAGATTCTCAGTTTAGTTTCAATCAACCCAATTCACTTAACCCACTAGTGACACCTACTAAGTGCCAAGAGGGAGTAAACAAGGCAAATAAAACTCTACTTCCACCGAGCCACTTCCTGATCATCATTTTTATTACTAGAGCTGCAGCCTAGATTTGACACAAAGCTGTTGTAGAAAGCATAGATGTGTGTAAGTGATTTGCATTTTGCAGATGGCCATAAACAAAGGAGCCAGTTTCTTTGGCAACCTGTTCCCATGACATGGTAGCAACGCGTCCAAAAAGAAGCTAAAACCAAGGAGAGCAGAGTTCTAATTCTGACCCTGTAACAAGCACCCTATGTGACCTCAGATCTCAGTGTCAGCCAGCATCCAATATGTGGTAACATTAAACTTACAGCCTTCACTGATCACTCCATGATTTTATTCACCATTTTTTGTCCTTATATTTTGAACAGTCAAAAAAATATCTTAACTGTTCTGGAAGGACGGGTCAAATGATTCTTGTGAGAGGGTTACCGACCCAATATGCACTCAATTTGAGAATTTCAAGTTGGATGGAGAAAAGTCACTGGGAAAGAATAATCTTAGACACCTGTGTTCTGGAAAATATATTAGCTCTAGAGCTTAACTAGATTTCAAAGGTTTTAAGGAAGACTTCCCATTGAGCCTGCACTGCAGGCAAGAAAGCTACGCTAAAAGTCTGTGAGAATAAATCATTTTTAATGCAGACTTGTGGGAGAGGAATGATAGGCATGAATTATGGAAGCATTGACTTCTCATAGTGACAGAAATTTTCACTGAAGCAATTTCTGGTGGTTACGTTTCATGGAAAAAACCCCACTAAAATCCAGCACACGTCTTTGAAATTTCTGAGTAAGAAATAGGCCTGGCCTGGGAAATCTTTGCAGAAGTATTTAAAGATAGATCTTTAATAATGTTGCCACTAGAATTATGACCATACACATGCAGACGTCCCTGGAAGTGACTCACCTGAAGAAGCACCTCAAGTTGTGCTTTGGCAGATAGCACTTTTGATCTTTAAGGATGTTTCGAAGTGGAGGTAAAGAAGCATTACATCTTCAAAAGCAGTGCAAGCCATGAAGAATTTTCAGTGTTTACTTTCTTGAAAGGAATCAGATCGGAGAGAATACGTAGTCAAGTGATAAAGCAAGATGTCAAAAGAGCCCAGAAAATGCAGCCATTCTCTCAGGATTTAACGCTTTTATTTGTATCTTTTAAAAAACTATCACCGTTAGTTCATGTTTGCAGGACATGATGTTTGCCTCGTGACGGGGGTAACACCGTCAGTAGTGGACTGCATGTAACACATCTGGAGTCTTCATTCATCGCCTTCCCGCGCTCTAGCTCTTGGTCCTCTCTACATTTGCAAAAGATCTCCCTCCCTGTTTCCCAGAGCTGTGTCTCTGACAGTTAATTGGCAAGTGAGTTAAACCCAGCCTTGCTAAGTTGCCTCCAGTGCCTCCATCTGGACTTTAAGTTCCCTCCTGCCATTGGAGGGAGATGCTGGTCCAGATGGCAGGCGACGGGCGATGCATCTTACAGAGACGGAGTTCACAGGAGGCTGGACGTTCTTCATCAAATTTATTTTAAGTAGTGGAATGCGCAGGGGTAACCTGTGAGGGAAAGACATTCACTGGGTTTGCGACTGACTATTCACAGACCCAAATTAACACTGCTTATTTTGGCTTTTAATTAAGATGTGCGTGGAGGTTGTTAAGGTGTGGGGTTTTAAACTGCACTCCTGAACATTGGTAGAGCGAGCTTCCAGCGTGCCCCTCCTACCATGCTCACAAGTCAGCAGCAACCTCTCTGCCAGAAAAAGCACAGCAAGAGGGCACCGATGCCACCAGAAGACCTTGGTCAGGCCCCCTTCCCTCCGGACTGTCCTGGGGAGCAAGCAGAGCCCTCAGTTCGGCAGCACCACAGGAAAGTCTCCAGCTCTTTGTCAGCGTTTCTCTTCTCCTGGGTCAGCGGACTGATCGGCTGTCTCCATTTGTATTGCTTTCGAAATGCATTTTGGCACCATTGGCAAGACTGAGTGATTAAATAGAGTATGGATAATGTTCCAAATGCCCGTATTTATCTGTCGACAGGAAAAGCGCACATAGCAACTCCCTATTGAAAGGCAGAGTTGGTTTATTGCGGAATCATCCCTTTACATCCATCTAGGCTGCTCCAAATTTGTTTTACCTAAATCAAATCCAAATCCAAACATCTAAATGATATCATAGTAATTAACTTCAATTAGAAGACAAACAGTGTTGGCTCTGGGACTCTGAGCTGCTTCCGGAGAGACATAAAATATCAGAGAAGTGGGAGTTAGTGAAGGCTGCCCTTGCAGACCCTCAGCACTTCCTGACCAGGAAAGTGAGACCCACTGTCTGCGGGCTGCACACCGGAGTGTTGTGGCTGCCTAGGAAGAAGCGGAGGGAGAAGCGACTGCACTTTCTCCTGCACAGTGGCTGGGTGGGCTGGTGGGCTCATGGGGATTGCCGTGGATTGCTTTCCAGTAACAGGAAAGGAAGTAACCGTGCACTTTAACCAGGGCTGGGGACAAGCAGCTGGAAACCTAAACATTCCAACGGTGGCAAAGCATACCTCTGCTTCAAACTACACAGTCCCACTTGGCTTCAGTGTTTTGGCAGAGGAGAAGCCGTGCACTACGGGTAGTACTTCCTGTGTAATTCTCAGTGTGGAGCCATAGGTGTGAATGTGAAAAGTGCGACGGAGGATTACCATGGAATGTAAGTGACTAGTCTAGAGTGAAGCAGTGTCACATGAAGGGGCCCTTCATTGAGCTGTAATGATCATTTGCATTTTGGTAAATAAAATTTGGTAAATGTCTTCATTTTTTGTTTAATTTTTTAGGTTAATTTATATGTGGGCATGTAAGTTTTTTGCATTTGATTACTAGAAGAATATTTTAAAAAGCAAGATAATTGGTCTAAAAATCAATCACTTGCTATTTCTGCTTGTAATAGATACCTAAATTTTATGTCAGAGGCCACATTTGTATGCCTGGGCTCCCCAAAAACCAAGGTTAGGAATTCTTAAGGAGAGTCCAGTCTGATTTTTTTAGAGTATGTAAATCAGTAATGTCAGACATAACCACTTCCACCCAAATCCCTGTGCTATGTTGGCTCAACGAGGAACCACACAGGTGGGAGCCAGTCTCAAGCTGACCATTTATACAAAATCGCACATACCTAGCACCTGGTGGGTTTGTTGGGTACTAAAATGTCCTAGAGCTTAGGTTGTGCTGACAGTGAACACTTAGTTGATAAACCTTGTTAGAACTAGCAAAGCATCATATATTCTAGAGAAGAATGTCAAAACCCTTCTGAATTCCATTCAGTAACTGGAATGGTGAATGCAGTATTTTGTCAGTTGCAATACGGCTCTAGCTCTTTCTATCTTTAGATTGGTGATCTTAGAATTGCTTCTAAGTATTGTTTTTGGCCACGTTGAGGATTTTAGGTCAAAAAGATGAATAATAAATTCCTTAAAGTGCAGATTGAAATTTTATGGTCAGGCTCTATCACTGTTCTTACCAAGCTCTTTCTGTCTTAGTTACTTTTCTCTCATTGCTAAGGAAAAATATCTGACACCCCAAAAAGGAAGGAGAAGTTTATTTAGCTCACAGTTTGTGGAAGTTTCAGTCCATGATCTGCTGGCTCCAAGGCAAAGTGGCATGGCACAGGGACAACCATTCATGGTGGCAGAAAACAGCAAACGCAACAAGAGCAGAAGGAGGAGTGCAATCTTTCTCTCTCTTACATTGCATGCATGCTGCCTGTCCCATGACGAGTGTAGTACTCATACCCATAATCCCAACATTGAACCACGAGCCAATTACAATTTCTAAAAGCCCCCATGACTGTACAAGGCTTGGAGGGGGAGGGGGGACCTCAGACACAAACCGTAACACATTCCTCAGACGTCTGCCCTGTTTGTCTATCTAATGCTAAAACCACTTCCTGACTAAAGGACAGCTCAAGGACATGTCATTACTCTGTCTTTACTCTTTGTCCCTCACAAACTTATATCAGACATGAGTCTACTTGTAACCCTTGTCTATCTCTACAGTGGACACTGGCATATAGAAGGCAGAGCTGGTACTTGGTCATGGATAAGTTCCAGGCATCTGAAAAGGCACACAGAGCAGGCATATCACAAACTCTCACTAATAAATGAAAATGAAACTCCAAGAACTTATTAAGCCATTAGAACTGGAGATATATGGACAAATGTGGACTCTGAGCCTGGGAATGAGCATCTCATTAAATTTCTTAGGGTCTTTATTGGGTAATACCAATAATTCTTGAAGAACATAGATAGCTCCTTTCTGGTTTTCTAAGTAGTATCAACCATTGTACACAATTATAGCTACTTTTATTACTAGATTCACTTTTCCAATTTCATGCATGTATTTTTATTCAACTATAATAGGTTTAATATATTCTTCTTTCTCTAACTTCTTCTTTCTTCTTCTTCTTCTTCTTCTTCTTCTTCTTCTTCTTCTTCTTCTTCTTCTTCTTCTTCTTCTTTTTGGTACTGGGATTGAACTCATGACCTTGTGCTTGCCAGGCAGGCACTTATACCACTGAGTTAAATTCCCAGGCCATTTCTCTAACTTCTTAAGGTAAAGGATTATTTAATCTAATTTATACCCACATATTTTATTTTATGTTTTAAGCATTTAAAGCTACACATTTCCCTGCAATCATTGCTTTTAGATGCATCTCTTGTTCTTAATTCATATTGAATTATCACTGTCATTGAGTTAAAAACATTTTCTAATTTCTATCTGGCTCTCTTCTTTGATCCATGGGTCATGTGGAAGCGTTTCTTGATTTCCAAATTTTGGAAGATTTTCAAGATTTTTTGTTACTAATTTGATAAATTCTACTGTGTTTTAAAACAATACTTCATGTAATCTCTACCATTTAAAATTTTCCATTATCTCGAGTATTTGCATGTGCTTGTAATGAATGAACATGCTGTTGTTTGGGGATGAAATATTCAGCATCAGTATCAGTTCACTTTGACTTTTCTATGTGTTTTCTCATTCTCTATATCCTGGTTCTGTTGATTGCTGAAAAAGAAAGGTAGAAAATTTCTATAATTGTGAATTTATCTATTTAACTTAAGTCTACTGGTTTTTGTTTCATGCACAGTAGATCCATCTATATTCTGCCTACTGTTTCATAAAACAGGTGTTTTCCCTCTAATAATGTTGCTGAAATCACACATCATGAAGCTGCTCATTACAGTGTGTGTCCATTCTCCTCCATCTCTCTTTGATCTATTTTTGTCATTACTTTTCTTCTATATTGTTTCAATCTTTTGACACACAGGGTCTGTCTTTTTTTAAAATGGTTATGTTTTTACAAACTGAAATATGAGGGAAAATTCTTTTATATTTATCCTTTCAACACATCTTTTATCACTTTCCTTAAACTTAATGTAAGTTCTTTAAAATTCTTCATTCTGAATATTTTCTTGCAATATGTTATGTCAACTTCAACTTCACTAAAATCCTATAATTTAATTTAATTTTGAAGGATACTTTTAATGGTCATGAAATTCTAGGTCAGGAAGTTTCTTTGTTACTTTTGTTTGAACATTTTGTTTTCTGTTTTTCCTTTGTTTCTGATGAGGATACTGAAATCTTGTATCCCCCCATATAATATGATTTTTTCCTTTAATTGATTTTAAGATTTTATCATTATCACTAATTTTCAGCATGCACTGCTAAATTTATGTGAATTCATGGCACACTATTATTTGATTTTTATCCTGCTGGGATTTTGATGAGTTTCCTGGATGTATTTGGTTAATGGTTGAATAAATTTGAGATATTATTACCTAAAAGATATTTCTGCCCATTTTTCTTCTCCTTTTTCTCCTTTTCCTCTTAGAGACTTAATGTCAGTGTTTAGGTAGCTTGCTATTGACTTATATATAAGTCACTGGGCCTGTTGTATTTTTTACATTATTTGTCATCTTTGTTTTACAGTTTTGTTTTTATTCTATTAATGTGCCTTCAAGTTTAATGATCAATTATTTCTCCAGCATCTGACCTGGTTATAAATCTACCCATTCAATTTTTCATTTGACATGACTTACTTAGTAATTCTAAAAGTTCCATGAGTTTATTTTTGTATGCTCTATTTCTTTTATTATGTTTTTTCCTTTTAATTTCTTGATCGTATCTATAATAATTCTTTTGAAGTCTTCAGCTACCTTTATGATCTCTTCATTTTTGTCCATTTCTTGTAATTGTGGATGATATTTGCATCATCTTGGTACATTTAGTACCAAGACTGTATGCATTTTAAATTTCATAGTGTTGGGTGTTTGAATGTTGTTACCTTTCTATAAAGAATGTCAGCCTCCTTTGGATACTTATTGTTGTGGCGTGTGCCATCGCTTGGAAGTTTGTTTTTAAGCTCTGAAGCTGGTCTAGCGGAGCCTGCAGAGTGGTCTTTCTCTGCCAGGGAGAGGCTTTCTGGGGGCTTCGAGCCAGTGTCTCCATCCTGGCTGGGTGGCACTGTGGCAGCCACAGGGACTTTGCACTTTGTGGCTCCTAATAATTCTCTGGTTTTCTATAACCTCGTCCCGTGTTCGCGTATTTCTTTTTTAGCCACAGATTGAGGGAGCCTCTGCAGTTGCTGGAGCTTGTTCTCTGTGTAGCTACCCCCGCCCTGACGTTCTGACTAATTCCAGCTGCCTCAGGTTTCCTGGGCTCTGATAGCTCTCTCCCATCCAGAAAGTCTGCCGAATGTAGCAGTGTTCACCTCTTCTACCCTGTAAGACAGTCTGGAAAATGTTCCCAGTGAGGAAACAGGGGTGACTGAGTCTCATTCTGCTTCTTTCTCTTTCCTTATAGATTGCACTCTGCACTATCTACTGACCAACATCTAAAAATAGGCACTTCCCTGACTTGTCCTGTTTCTAGTTGTTTATGGTGAGAGAAAAAGGCCGGTTTTTGCCATTCCACTGGCCAGTTTGGACTCTTAGAAATTAAATTCAGAGCTGCTTGAATCTTGGAGGAAACTAAACCTCACTGGCAGAGTTCTCAAAAGCAGTGCAGATAACTGCTCACTATTGCTTATCATTGCCTTGAAAACACAGTAAAACAACGATCCTTTGGCCTCTGTCTCTTGGGGTTCTGAAATATTTATCCTAGTTACTGCTTTAAAAGAATACCAATAACGCTCAGAACAATATAAATTAGCCTCAATTTTGGTAAGGCCTTGTGAGCCTCTGTAAGCTACTCGGTGTAATCCTGTTCATAATATTTTTGATATAATTAAGTTTACCGGCACATTTTAGATATACATAATGATCACACAAAGTTTTTTCTTGTCTTGCTTTGCTGTTACCCCATGAGCTCCAGGAGAGACAGTAGGGACAAAGTATATATATTCAGTAGGTATTTTTTGGATTGAATGCATCAGTAGCACTGACCTTCGAACCCAGAGAATGAGGCAACATGGATTTCCTAAGAAAATGAGGTAATTGGTGAAGGCGCAGGCAAGGAAAGCTGAGATTTCAGCAGAGGGACGCACAGCACACAGCAGTGTTAACGGAGGCGCATCTACAGTCTCAGTCCACACTGTGAAAAAGCAACCTTTGTTACTAGAGGGTCCTACCAGGTGGCTACACTCAACAGCAGCAAGGAACTGTGCCCAGTCAGACCAGGTGACTCATGGGAGAGCTAGATTTTTGGAACTTAATTATCTCAGTCAGCTCAGGCTACTGCAGCAAAGTGCCGCAGACCAAATGGCTCAAACAAGCAAACACTATTGTCTCACAGTCCCGAAAACTAGAAGTAAAAGATCCATGTGTTAGCAGAGTTGATTTCTGAGAGCTCTTGAGAGTGGTCTCCTGGTTGGATGGCTTTCTGTCTGTCTTCCTGGTTCCTTATGTGTTGGAATGTCACCTTGATCCCTGCCTTCTGCTCCTGAAAGTCCTGCAACCACATCTGGGTCCAAACCTCTTTTAGGAAGGTGCCAGTCTTCTTGGGTGAGATACCCACCCTACTCCACTATGTTCTCATTTTAACCGCATGAAGTATCTATACCTGACAAGTCCATCACTACATACAACACACTGTGACATTCTGGTGGCTTAGACTCCAAATTTGCATTTTGGAATGACACAGTCATCTCATAATCCCAGTAAGCCTAAAGTGAAGGCTTAGGCTTAGCCTGTAGTCTCTCTTAGTGACCTGGTATGCTTTCACATTTGAAAATGGGCATAATAATGCTTCCTTTGCAAGCAACTTGTAACGATTAAATGAAATAATGTCCACAAAGCACTTAGCTTGAACCCGCCCCTCCTAACACCCAATAAATGGTGGTTCTCACGATTCTAAGGTAGCTGCTCATTTGCTGGCTGCAAATACTGTATGAAATGCAGACAACTGAGAAATAAATCCATTTTTCATTTGATTTACTTGCCCATTGGAAATAGATCTGTTCTCTGTGAAATGTTTGACAGTTTCATTTTTAGGTTGCTTTCTGGAGAGGCAGGAAGATGACTCTGAATCACAAATGTTTAAATAATTAAGGCAAAATGAGAGAAAGCTGATAACAATCACTTTTCTGTGCATTATAATTGCGGAGCAATATCTCCTAGATCGTTAACCCTGGAGCTTTAATCGGTTTAACTGAGTCCTTATCAACCGACAATGTAGAAACAGTTTGTGAGCTTCTCCTGAGAGCTGTTGGAATTAGGAACTGGCCCCTTCTGGGCTGTGGAGCTGCCACCCTTCTTCCATTTGGTCAAGTAATTTTTCAGCTGAGTGATCACCCAGAGGACAATGGTTTCCTTCATATTACTCCCTCCAGTTTGCTGTCCACAACAAGTTCACCCAGCCACGTTCCTCACAATGGTTAGGACTTTAGCTTTACTCCTCCCCCTCCGAGTAGAGGACATACACCCAGAAACTTGAAAGGGAGGTGGTATCTATCATCTCGACTACTTTTGTGGAGTCCCGATAAGGTTCCAGAGCTTGGATTCATTTTGTCTATTGTAACTGTAAGTGGTTTTAAATCTGTTTGTTCATTTATTTCTTCTATGATTTTGTAGATGAACTATCTTGCATGAAACAGAGGGACACATTTTTGCAGCAGCCGGCTTCAGTGTCATGCTGTCAGGGTTCTATGGAGGATTTCTAGATTGGCACGTGGGATCAGAGGCTGCACAGTCTGCAGTGGCCACCTACGTTCGGGACTGTTCGAAGATCCAGGAGCTGCTCAGTCCAGGAAGCCGGAAGCCGCAGCACAAGGGGAACCGAGGATGCGGTCTGAGGCCAACGCCTGGGAGCTCCTGGAGAGCTGCTGGTGTGGAGGGTGGGGCAAGGCTGAAGCAGCAGGCTCTGAGGGAGGCAGGTGATGGCACAGTAAAGATACACACGCTGCGGCAGAATCAATCCAGCAAGCACAGACTTTCTCCGACTTCTGCTTTTGGTCCCAAGCCTATTGGATGGCGGGACTGCTCTCCTGTTTGCAGGTCTGCATGCTAATCATCTTTATAAACAGCTCCACTGCACACCTAGAAGTGTGCTTTACTAATCTCCAGCACGTCTGTTCATCCAGCCAAGCTGACACTTAATATTAGCTACCCCAAAGCTAAGATTTCCAGTACGTATCATCCTAGTCTTTAAAAATCTTTTTTTTTTTTTTGAGACAGGGTGTTGTTATGTAGCCCAGACTGACCTCAAACTCATGGCAATCCTCTTGCCTCAGCCTCCCAATTTACTACTTTGTCTTTGAGATGAAGGAACATTTGGAAGAACTTGGAACTTGGAAGAAATCCCTTAGTCTTTGCCCCCTTTTTTCTCTAGGACTATAGAGGAAATTCCTCCACTGTTCATTCTTCTATGGGAAGGCTGCCCTGCCTCAGTGGTCACCCACTTCTCTGAGGACAGGGGTTGACAGGCAAGGCAACACAGGCTATGTCCTCCAACTGTCTGTATCAAAACTATCTGGCTTCCTAGGGCTCCTTCTGATTTGCTCTTTTCAAAGTTTTTGGAGCCCAGGAAGGACCATTGAATGCTATTTGGGGAACACTTATAAGAGACCAAAGGTATCCAGTTTCTAAGAGTCATCAAAAAAATTGGTCTCTTTAGCTGAGTGGAGAACTTTGCTCAACAACAATTTCCATTTATTTCCCATTATCACTTTAACCAAGGTTTTGAGACTTGAGTTTAGAAAGGACTAGTCAGAATGGTAGACACCCAACACCCTAGAGAAAGTGGTATTTATTGAGCAGCTACTAAAGGGTCAGATACATGCAGTGCATGTCATTTACATAATTTCTTTTAGAAAGGAAGGGAGGAAGGATGGGGATCTATTAAAATATTGGAGAAGGTGCCATTTTTGCCTTGATAAGCCTTTTCTGATTGGTGAAGAAATGGTGGAAATCCACTTCTTTGGTTATTAAATATGGTCTAAATTGTGAGATTCCATATTGCTTGACTGCGCCTCTCTAGGTGTGAGCCTAGGGCTCTTCCAGTTTTCCATGGGGGAATGACCCTTCTAATCCCAGGCTGCGTGTAGTGAATAGCTTATGCGATATGGAAGGAATGTTACAGGTTATGTCTTGGCACTGGATATTTTTTATGGAGGAGGAGATCCAGAGAAAAGAAAGTAGAAGCCCAAGGTCACACCACCGACTAATAGGACAGCGAGATGAGACTGAGCCTGGGGCTCAATCTGTAACAGAAAATGCCCCCTCCCCTGCCATATACTTCAGTTTCTTAGTTGCCCAGGTAACAGTTCCTGTTCCAGTTCCAGTTGCTTCTGTCTCTTAGAAATGGCTGGTCACTGCGATGCATACTGTAGGAACCAATCAAAGACAGCCAAGTACTCTTCCTCTGTACCTCTCCTTTGCAATCCAATGAAATCTCCCTCCCTGAGCCTTCGGGGCCTGGCATTTTGGGAATGATCCTGATCAGTGCCTATGAGTGTAAACAAATCCGCCTCCACATCCTTGGTGTCCTTGTGGTGTTTCTGCTGGCTGTTCTGAGCCCACTCTCCTCTGCTGTCACCTAGTAGCAGTCAGCCACTGCTGCCATCTCTCTTTAAGGCTGCCTTCCCGTGGGTGGGGAAAGGACCAGAACTCAAGAGCAGCACTGTAACATGGGCCCTTCTCTTAGTGGCTGTCTAATCTCAGTGACTCACACCACTGTCACCACTGCTAAGCATTGGTGTGGCTTCCCTTTCCCTTAGGGTACCAGGCAGCACCAGGCCACTTGCTGGAGCTACAACTTGTCTTTTTGACAAGACAGATAGTGTTTCAGGAGAATTATGTTCTGTAGCATCGATCATCCCGACAGGGCGTGTGATGGTAATTGGGAGGCTCACCACGCAGCCCATTACACTTTTGAGCTGTTCATTGAAATTTACATTTTTCCCATTACCCTATCTTGTTGGTAATTTGCTGAAATCCTCCAATGGTGTGATTATTTCTTAAGTGCTTTGCCTCTGGTATGTTTAAGGAAATTAGTTGGTGTCTATGGTTGCTGACTTTGTGATTTTGGAATGGTTTGGGAATCATTCAGGACTAAGGCACAGAAGCGCCACCCTCTTGGGGCACTATTGAGCTGCTTTACTTGCTACCCTGCACTGGACCTTCCTATTCTATTCAAGGTCTTATATACCTTACGTCTTCTCCACTGGAGCCCTTACGTCATTATACTATTACTCTCTAGTGATGAGATTTTCTTATTTGTTAGAAGACAGATCACTGTAAAGTGGAATTTTTGAAGTCTGATGGACTCTAGTTCT
>PVJX010024586.1:0-17627 GCA_004027295.1 Dolichotis patagonum
CACACAGGCTTGGCTGGAGCAGGAGGTTCATCCAAGAACCAGCTCGCTCCTTTGCTGCCTGCCTCCATGCAGTTTCAGGCAGTGACGAGGGCGTTCCACACCATATAATCAACTCGGCCCCTCCACGCCATTTCTTAAAAAATTCATGAGTGCACAAAAGGAACTATAATACAAAACAAAACCAGGAGGGGGAAAAGGCAATCTTGAAATGAAATCGACTGCAGAAGTTTATATTCCTACAGGCATAGGAGATATTAATAATTCAACAAAATATTACAGTAATTACTATACTTTGCAAAATTACAACAGTGCACTTGAGCACAACTCCTACCAATCTCCCTGCAACTGCCATTAATAAATAAAACACAATTCCCTGTATTAAATTTGTTGTTTAAAAGCTAAATATTTTATCACAACTAATATATTTTAAATAATCAGTCAAGACCAAGAAAATCCCTGGACCTAAATTTCTTCCCCTTTTAAGTGAAATTCCAGCTTCCAGTTAGAGCAAAAATGAACTTCAGCTGGCACAAGGAAACCCTGACTAGTAGGGCTTGGAGGTCCCTATGAGGAAACCCAAGGCCCACGCAGCTCAATGCGCTGCTGGGATGTGATCAGGCTGCTGGGGGAAAAGGGAAAAGGAAAATGCAGGGGAAGATTAATTCTTTCGGACCTACCTCATGAATCTGACCTACCTCATTCAACTCCAGAAAAAAGAAACCTTCAGCTGTAAACAGATGAGGGCCAAGCAACAGCCAGAAGTTGCACCTAAGTAAGCCGAGCCCTAAGCCTTCATACAGAAAGCTAACAACCTGGAGATCTGGGTGAGTCTCACTGTACACAGTAATTACGGTCCCACAAATGTGCTGCACCTCTCAAATTCTACTGTGTCGGCTCTTGCTGAAAAAACAAAAAGCTGTGGAATAAATCATCCAAATCTCGATCACTTATTCTCACACAATCACTGGTTCTCACAAAGGTAAGTGTGGCCAGGGCAGGCAGGTCATTTGGGGCTCAGCTGGGCTGTGCTGCAGGGCTGCAATGGGCTGGGAATGGCTGGGTACTATTGGCCTCCTGCCCTCCTCTGAAGACCAAAGGGCTCACCCAAACATGTTCCTCACAGCCAGTGTAGAGGTGCAAGACGCTTGGCAGAAGCACACCATCTGTCACATCAAATAAAGAAGCTGAGAACTGACATGGCGTCACAACTGACATGACGCTACTTAAGAAGTCAGCCACATGGCCAAACCCAAGTGGGGAGGAGGGAAGGAAGTCCTCACCTCCAGAAAGAGAACGAAGATCCAATCAACGCAACAGGAGTTGTAGGAGGAGCAATGAATCGGGACCACAGCACAACCAGGGACACCGGCCACACATTTCTTCAATGCGCTCCTGCTTACTAACTGTGACTGCCCAAGCCATCAGCCTTTTGGGCTTCAGTCCAGTCCCCCAGCCGCCATCTTTTTCTCCCTCTTACCCAGGGTGGCCATAGTGATTCTTTTAATGGAAGCTTAATTGCATTGCTTTCCTACTTTAGACCCTTCCAAGGCCTACTCCTCTGCTGGCAAGATAAAGAACAAATTCCCTGTCTTTGGACATACAAGGCCTGGCCTGCTACTACGCAAGCTGCCTATCTACCTAAGCCTCCCCGCGGCCCCAGCTTTCTGCTCCAGCCATCCCATGCCATCTTCTCCTTCTCTGTCCCCCTCAGATACCTTGCTTCCTCCTGCTACAGAAGCCATGTGACTAGGTACTAGTCACTTTCCTACAGCTGGCACAAATACCTAGTACCTGAAATTTTAAGGAGGAGAGGTTTATTTTGGCTCATGGTTTTAGAGGGTTCAGGCCATGGGCCACTGGCTCCATAGCAGAAACAGCATGGCAGAGTGTGGGCACCTGGTCAGGAGTGGATGATTAAACTGCAGGACAAGAATGCACAGGCTCCATGAGGAGTGGATGGTTAAAACACGAGACAAGAGCAAACAAATAACTAAATCATAGGCAAAAAGCACATAGGCTCTATGAGAAATAATTAAACTGTGGGGTAAAAGACACGCCGGTTCTGTGAGGAGTGAATGATTAAACTGTGGGGCAAAAGTACGCAGGCTGTGTGACGATGAGATGGGTAAACAAGTTTAGACTGAGTGAGGCATGTTGTGTCTGGGCACCGTCCTTCCTTCCCCTTCCCCCAAACCTGCCTAACCTAGCTTTGAGACAGCTCCTGGCCCAAACTGCTCTTCTCTCACTTTTTCTCTTACACTGATATTCTAAATAAAAGCTGGAGAGTTCTCAGCTCAGTGGGTTTTTCTACTCCCAGAATCTCCCTAACGGCAGGACACTCTTGGAAATACCCTGGCTGGGCTCCCTAAAATTGAACTAAGTCTCCTCTCCAAGTAAGCACTACCCTGCCCAAGGCCCTCATAGCTACAGCAGAGAAATTCTGCTCACCACGAGGAGGCCAGAAGCAAAGAGAGGAGAGCAGAGTCAGGGACACAAACACACTGTTCCAGTCACATCCCAGTGTGACTTCAGTCTGAACAGCTGTTAGAAGCCAGGGCCTGGTTGCATTCACCTACTAAACTCACAATCCATGAATTCACAGATGAGTATAGCGCCCCCACGATCCAATCACCACCAAGCACATAAGAGTTTTGGGGACATTTTAGATCTAAATCGTAACAACCCAGAATACTTTGTTCATCCCCCTTCACCTGACCCCATGCATATCTGAGATCTCAGCTGCATCTCTCTGGCCTCCCTAACTTAAGAGTCCCTCATGCAGTCTTTGGTAGAATCATGCATTTCTCTTTGGGAGATTTGCATACCACCACTATGGCCTCAACGCCCTGCAATCCCTGCCACACACAGGGCTGTCTACAAACATGTGCTGAGTACTGCATATTAATGTAGTTTTAAAATAAAAGTTAGCTAAAGCAACTTTTTCTGTTTTTATATTAAATGTATTTGAATAAGCGTCAATGGCAAATTGCTACGTATAGTGTTTAATATCCCACATCATACTTCAGATGCCATGTAAATCTGGTTTCAATATCAGATTTCCTTAAAGAGGTGCGCATCACTAACTTGAACAAAGTTACAGGCTTCCCATGCCAGGCACCCCTTTTTCTCACTGTCATCCATCCCTCAGTAGGAAGGCAGACACATACAATTCGAAAATAGCAATTGACACAAAACCAGCATGTAATCAAAGCCCTTCACTGATCCAAAGGAAATACTTATACCTTCAATTTATATGTAGATAAGTGATCAAGCCATTGTGAGACTAAAATAAAATTTGTGACATGACAAAAAAATTTTAATGTACCTCCTAAGTGCTTGATGACCATATACGTTATTCTCCAACACAGGATCTTTTAAGAGTTAAAAGAAATCTACTAGTATCCTATCAGTAACGTAGAGTTAAACAAGGACATTCCCATACATTCTGTGAAAAGATTACTTAAGGATCTTCCACATGAAAATAAAAAGTAGCCCCACAAAGAAGTATGGAATCCATGAAATGCACAAGTCCAGGAGTAAAATAAATGGAAATCACAGAAGGGAAAGCAAATAGAATTAAAAAGAAAAAAATGGTAAAAAGCTAGAATGTCTCAGTAGTATAGTAAAAAGATAGATGTTTCCTCTGTCTATAAGGAACAATAAAGTAAGTAGAAACACTCAGTAACACAAAAATCTCTACAAGAAAGCTACACCTAAACCAATACAGTAGAATTCTGAACAACTAACAGAACTCAGGATAATCTATTTGACCTCGAAAGTCAGAAAACATCTTGTGGAGTGACACAGGTTTCATGATAAAGGATGACATCTATTTCCAATCATGCTACTACATTTGGTGCAGAACATAAAAACAACCACAATTGTTAACATTTTTATTGCTTTTCATTCACCATCATTTTGATTAAATTTAGTTTATTTCTTCAATATGCTTAAATTAGCATATGTTTTATGCTGTCTCACATTGTTCTCTATAAAATCTGCCCAAAGAAGTTTCCCACACAACACCGTAAGTTTTGGGGGCGCCCAACTGCATCACACTATTTCTCACACATGCTTCATGACTAGGCATTACTCAGGGCTCCCCAAACCCTTCACATTATCTGCAAGGAACAAGGCAACACAATCAATACTGATCAAGATCTGGAACAAATGTTTTTAAATATCCGATTGCACTGCCATCTGGGAACTTTATTACATCAGATGTGACTTGAAATTAATTATACACCATGGCTAGGGATCTTGGGGTTTTAACGTCATGGCATGTGTGTTAACGGAAGTGAGAGATGGCAGAAGAAACTAGGAGTCACACGTGGTTTCGAAGCGTAGCGCAGGGACCCCCTGCTCCCTAAGGACGATAGGGGAGGTTAGGTAACAGCTTGAGTTTACATCACCCTGCTCTTTTCAGGGCGCGTCCATGGCAGCGAGTCATCCTTTACCTGTGGACAGGATTGTCCTCATTTCATGTATACATAAAGATCGCCCTGGTACCACATCTAGCTCGTGGTGGGAGGGACCTGCGCTCATCCATACAACTCTTTTGATTTTAGGATAAGGAAACCAAATTCAAATAACAGCATTACACTAAGCAAACAAACGACTGACTGAGTCAGTAAAAGAATGAATGAATATATCGGGTTAGGTGAAATTAAATGTATTTACATTTGATAAGTATTTTCTAATTTTTTAATCATAGTTGCAGACCCTCCTCTTACTAATAATGAACCTACTAAAAAAAAGCAAACACACACACACACTCACAAGTCTTATCCAAGGACAGGCTCCGCACTCGGAAGGGTCTTCACCGCCTCACAGCCGAGAAGCAAGTGACTGCCTGAAGACTGGGAACACAGTGCAAGAACCCAGATCCAGAGACTCCCAGCCCCAAAGACGATATTCCTTCCAACACATCATGATACCCTTCACTGATGTTATCTTAGATGGGAAAATATCAACTCTGAGTTCATCTGCTCCAAGCCAAGTTTCTAAAAACAACCAGAGAAAAAAGGGATCACTGTTCTTAGGCAGTAGATCACCCGCCAGGACACAGAGGTCCAAACGTTGGGGTCACTGCGGGCAAGGGGAAGCACCAGCCCACGCCCTGGGCAAGGGGAGCTCCTCAGCCCTGAAAAGCAAACTGCAGCTGCGTGTTTCCTTTTGGAAGCCCCAACGCTATGCCAGCTCTACTCAGTGCAACGTAGGCTGTGCTCCGTTCTTCTAGAAGGTTCCGGTGTAAAAGGAGAACCACCTCAGGATCAGGGTCAGGACTCCGTGACCCTCTCCACTCCCATAGGATCTCTGAGTGGCTGGGAGGATGTTTCCGGATAAGCCTGACATCTGGATCAGTAGAATAAATAATGCTGAACGCCTTCACCATATAGATGGGCCTGAATAGAATAAACAGCTACACGAGAAAAAGATTCTTTCTGCCCACCTGTCTTCCAGCTGGAACTCTGGTCTTGCCTCAGAAACCGCACTTGGTCTAGAATTTACATGATTGTCTCCCTGCAGCTCCTCAGGCCCTTGGACTCCACTAAAACACTATCATTGGCTTCCCTGGGGGCTCAGCTTGCCAGCTGCAGAGTTCCGCCTTCCCACCATATCCGCACAAGCTGAAAGTCTGCAGTAAATCTATACCTCTATGCCATTGGCTCTATTTCCCTAACAAAGCCAAACTAATTCAGCTGGAAATAACTAAGGTTTATCAGCTGAGGTCCTTCCAGGAACCTAGTACCAAAAAAAGTAAAATAAAGACTTGAGTTTAATTATCTGGGAGGTGACTGATCTCAGGAAATACAAGAAAGTGGCCAAATGAAATAGGCATGGGAGACAGAGAAAAAAAGGCAAGCAAGTTACATTGGCTGGCAAATGGGGCTCAACCCCATGCAGGACTCTGAGGGAGCGCATAGAAAACCAGTCAGAGTTAGCACACCCCAAAGAGCAAGACAGCGAGATAGTGACCCACCAATTTCCCCTGCTAAGAGGCTTCTCCTCACCCTTTGGCAGATGTTCATTCCCTGAGTCTTCCAGCCGGTGCCTTAGTACCATCAAAGCAAGTTCTAGTGATCACAGAGAGCTGTTGGGCAAAAGCTCTCTCTTACTGGTGGTTAGAATTCGGATTAACATAAAGGGTTAAGAGATGGGCAGGGTGTGAAAAAAGACATTCAGCCTATCCTATCAGCCATCTCAGTGGACAATGCGAACTAACATTCTCAACCAATAAAGTAACTTACTCTGCTAGACCCTTGTGTGTCATCTCCAAAATTCATGACCTGAAAAATCTAGCATTACCCTCATTTTGTAGCCAGTGAAACTAAGATGCCTCCAGAGACTAGTTCAGGGTCACTCTTGTTTGAGGACATCTCATAACAGAAAAGACATTTTGGAGTTTTGAGAAATCTTCCAACAAAATCTCTGCTTTCCCACACGAACAGTTCTGAAAGCAAGGCACAAGATGAGACATTCTGTGCCCTCTACGGTTCTCCTCCTCTTCCACCATCACCCTGAAAACAAGCCGCTCTGCCAGGTTCATGGCCTCAAAACTGTAACTGCAGACAAGACTTCTCAGTCCCCTCGTGTGCGATCCAATCCCATCCAGATATGGCAGCCTAAATTATTCTCCTACTCCTGAAAAATATGTTCTACTCAGGCACTGTTCTCCAGCTCCCACTGAGGGAAGACTTTATGAAGAAAACGTTCATTTCTTATGCAGCTGTGTATCTTTAACCTGATTGTAACCATCCGGATGAGAAACTCCCTACCTCACAATAGAAGCCACAAAGGGTTTTTGACTACACTGAATCAGACAGGCTTGTGGGATTAAGAACCAGACGCACACAGCTGTGATGCCCCAAGGGTCCCGACTTTAGGTCTAAGAGCAAGTAGGAGTAGGCCATGACTCCCTTTGCAGCCCCAAGACACTCACTCTTCACCTAGGCAGGACTAGTATTTAAGAAAGCATTTATTCCACTCAACACCACAAGTATGTATTGACCCACCACTGCACAGAAGAGAATGAGCACGAACGTAGGGGGGAAAGTGCAGAAAGATGGGGGAGCCTGAGTGTCACGTCCAGCTGAAGCTATCTGCCGAGTTTCAGTTCTGTCATGAGTGGGTTGAGTGGCCCATAGTTGTACAAAACATCATTTCCCTCTTTCTGCAGAAAGACGCAGAATGATTAACACCCAGGACTGAACTGCCCTACTGCCAATTCATTACTCATCTATGGATCACTAAACAGCCTTTCACAAAACACAACTACAGGTTACTTCTCATCTTCTCTTTTTTGGGACAGTTCCTAACAGAACATTTTTTTCCTTATTTCATCCTGTTTGTTTTCATTTCTTTCCCAGGGCAACACTCCCTCTAGTGTCTGTGTAAGGATCGCTGGTCCCATTCTTGGTGTACGGGGTGAAGGCAAAAAAGGAATTAAAACGCACATAACTAGGTGGAGGTAGGTGGCTACAAAACAGTTAGTGTACTCCGCCAGTGTGAGCACTCTGAGAAAAAGGCTGCAAAAATTCTGCAGTGAGTTTCAGCCGGGAATATTCCCTTTCCACACCAGGTACAAAGACAGGGTGAAGGAGAAGAATCAGGAGCACCAAGGTCCATTGTGTGACTTGGATGTCGCTGTGTCTTTGCCGCTGTGGGCTCAACTCGCCAACTAGCCCAAAGGCCCAGTGTTCCGCTGTCTCCATAAGCTACACATTTGCGTTTTCCAAGAAGTCTCCCATGATTATCTGTGGAGCAATCACTGGTGCCCAAGTCTGGAGAAGCTACTCTTCACCTTTAATGGTTCCCTTAACCCCCCATGCAATGAAGGTCCTGAAAACAAACGTTCCAATGACTCACTGTTAATGAGGGTGATTTTAATTGAGTCTGACCAATCTGATTCTAACCATTTTCCACTACAAATTCTGGGTCTCAGGTTCAAGAAGCCAGTCGCACACTTGTGGATCTTTCACTACCCATCTCAGGACTAGATAAAAGATACCATTGAGACCCGCCTGACAGAGGACGGGAACTAGGAGAGGTGACAGAAACGGCATCCGCCTGATGCCTGGGTTCCAGGAACGCTTCGCCTTCAGCTCCCTGCGGAGCTTTAGACAAACACGTCCTCCTTCTGCTTCAGTATTCCACCCGAAAATGCAGAGAAGGCCTCTGCCAGATGCAAAACGAACTGGAAAACGTCTTGCTCACTATGCATGGGTCAGCCCCGTATTTCAAGGGCCACGTGCAACCTCGGTGAATCCTTACGACGGTCCAAGGTGCTGTGGTGTGTTTGGCACCGCTTCATCAGACCTGCTTCGAGCTGAAGAGACGGAAAAGTGGGAGGAGGCAACACACAACGTTCCCAGTGCCACATGGCTACTCGGAAGCAGGGGCGGCACCTGAACCCAGGCACTGTCTCATTCAGCCTGTGGCTTTGCTTCACATGTCCGGTCCTTTTGTTCTCAATAAATCCTTAAGAGGATTGAACTTGGGATATAAAGCCTCTGCATATGTGAATTCACATCCACCATATGCAATATAAGTCACACTTACACTCATGCTAAATGATTCACAGCCTCGTAGAATTCTTGATTATCTTGGTTGTATGACTTTGTTTCCAGTTTTCCCCTTAAACTTGGTGTCCTTGTGTGTGCCAAAGTAAGAGGCCCCTGCTCAGCCACGGTCACTGCTTTTCAACAATCAATCACCTTGACGACTGCCGTGGCTGGGCTGTGGGTTCTTCTCACCCCTCCAGGAAGGGATGGTTTCCTCTGCTCCCCAGCATGGGCTTAAACAGAAAGCTATTTGTGTCACCCTGAAGTCCTCAGACTCCATGGCTTTTTTCCAAATTTACTCCAGCACATGTATTAAGGTACTATGAAGAAAAGCCAATAATTAAACCCAAACTGCACAATCAAAATAAACAAGTCAAACGCTTTTGGTGACACAGTCAGACTTGGTTCACTCAGTGATCCCTATAGCCAGGTGACTATGGCATCCTCTGTCCACAACGGTTAGTGAGATGCAGCTCATCCAGTAGGAAGGAGCTTGCTATTTATTGTCTGCAGTCGCTACCTTGAGTGGACACAGTGGCTGTGGGGCACAACCACGAGACAGGAGGGAAAGCTCCATTCCTAAGTCTTTGGGACTGGCATCATATATACGAACTCTAAGCCTCAGTCTACCCCATCTGTAAAAGGGGCAGCATCCTACTTCACCTGAGTAAAAGCATGAAAATAAACCCTCACAGAGGGCAGGAAATGCTATTAAACCTAAAGGAGAAAGGTGGCAGAAATGTACAAAGAGTACCGGGCTCTTGTAGAGAAAAGAACCGTTTGGCCCAGCCTTCAGGTACCCTGTTGCTGTCTAAGCCTCACAGCCCTCACGTCCACTGAGTGACTAGATGAAGACAATCCCCAAACGTACCTCCATACCTAACACTCTGTGAGCCTAAGATGGCTGCAGTGTCTCCCACAGCTGTACGCTCCCCTGGAGCTCACAACCTCAAACGATCACTCGACAATTAACCTCGTATCCACTTGTGGCATCCGTCTTATTGTCCTGTGTTATCTGATTTTACAGGAGAGCTGTCTCACAGCCAAAGCACCTCACAAGGACCTGAAGGCAAATGCTATCATATCCTTGTTTGCCTCCCTTACGTCACACCCTGCCATCCCCAGGACACAGAGCAAGGCCACAGACACAAGAGATGCACAGCAAATAGCTGGAGAGCTTTAGCGAGCATCCGCCCAGTTTCTGAAGTGCACGAGAAGCCAGAGCCAGGGAGCAGTCTTTACTTTCATCGTCTTTCTAAGTGGGGTGAAGGTCTCTCCAAACCCTGTGTTCAGATTTACACAGGAAATAATAACCCAGGGGCATAGATTGCATGCTATTAAGAAGCATTGTCAACCTGTCTGTCATCTTTGGGCAAAAAGGCAGAACCCACAGTCGGTGGAAGTATTTAATTACTTCATCTCTCATCCTCAAAACACTAAACAACACAAGATTAAAGTAACAAATACGAGATTAAAATGATCGAATGTGTGGTGCAGTCTGTAAATTCTACAGACAACAAGGAAAAAGAAAATCAGTGTTTGTAGGGAAGGTGTCAGAGTCCTGTACCAAACTGAGCCATGACTCACATGCACATCTTCATAGAGGAAGAAGGGAATCCCAAGAGCAAAGGCTTAGAGTCCAGCGGGGCTTGGGACAATGGAGAGACTGGTCCCCCCCACAGTGCAAGACGCAGCACTCCAACTGGAAGTTGAAGAAGGAGACCCAGAGCACACACACAGGGAGGGCCTTGAATGCCAGGTCAAAGAATTGCTTGAATTCAAGAAGCCAAAGGCTCTCAAGCTAAAAGAAAGACATACGAGTGAATGCTCTTTATAACTGTAGCTATCGAATCAGGAAATTGTCTCTATCTCAGGCAAAGATTTCAAATTCTTTTGCAGCCCAAGTGCCATGAAACTCAGGACTATCACTCATTTACCCGCTTACTCAAACATTATTAAGCACCTACTATGTGTGCGGCCAAGTGTCTTCGTCTCCACCATCAACAGACTCAGGGCCCCACCCAGCCCTTCTCCCAGTCAGCCCACATCAAGACAATAAACACAGCAAGTCCCATTCAGGCCACAGAGCCCGGCCGTGCACCAAGTCAGCCACTGGGCACTCGCAGGAGTGCTGTCCACCTCTGCCTTCGCAAGACCATTCCCAAGCGCACTCCAAATCATCCTCCGACATTTTCTTCCTGTAAGAATATGTTTCAAGCCAGGTAGCTGGCCAAAGGAAGGTGGAAAGCAGGAATCTACAGGGAGGTCAAGTCACAGGCACCAGGTGACTTGCCCATCTGTCCCTAGCCATGAATCAACCGATAGCCTCAGACAGATCTTCTGGCTTAGTGGAATTCTCTGTTCCCTATGGGATCTCTCAGGCACATCCAGTCCCAGAATCCCTCCAGGAGCAACAGCCTCCCGGGCCTCATTCCACCAGAGCCACTCACCTACTTCCCTTACACCAAACATAGCTGGAGAGGTCCCTTCTCAGCACTCCTCCCTCACAAACCACGCAACCAGCTCCAACCACTGCGTTTCTGTGATCGTTAATTCTCGCCTTCCAATTAAAGACTTTGCAACTTCTGCTCACCTTGGAAATCACTGCAGGGCTGGAGGAGCAAATCAGAGGCTGTAACCCGGGCTGCCTGGCATCAGAGTCAAGGCAGAGCAGACACACAGCCTGGCCCAGCCCCTCCTCTGCTCCTGCCCCTACCCACCCTCTGCAGAAGCAGACTGGGAGCAATGCGTGCTCTGAGGTCCCCGTGCATTTCCCAGCTACGTGTCAACTGAGACGGCGCTCCTTGCGGTATTAATTAAACACAGACTTTTTTTGGCAAACCCCTAAAGAATGGCTTTTGTGGCAGGCTTCCTTATTAAGCCTCCAAGAAGGCAAAATGCATTAAGGTATTGTAACGAGGGACTATGAACAGGGACAGTGACGGCTAGGCAATCCGGCCAAAAGCTATTTGAAAAATCTGTTTGGGAACCACAATTAGCTGTTGTAGTGAGTGAAACACAATTCATCCGATCAAATCTGTCACTATTTTGCACATTAGGAGTAAATATTTTAGAACACAGTCCAGCTGCATCAGTTAAGGGCAGAAATCCTGTCTGCAGGATCTACACGCTCTGCCTCCTACCCTGCTCTGGAAAAAGACATGCAGGCAAAAACCACCAGTGTCCCCCTACTTCCACCCCTTGGGGTGCAACAGTGGGCACCTTAAATGAGAACTACTTAGCAAGTCCTTCCTAGAAGACACGCTAAAGAGCAGTAGCCCACAAACCAGCGCCCTTAGGAGCTGCTGGAGAAAACGAGGCTGAAGTGGAGGGAGGGCACAGCATTGCCCCCTTGGTACAGGAATGGGGGGCACACCAAGGATTAATCAGGAAGAGCAGGCCATGAAAAGAGGTCTATGCCTTCACAGCTTTCCACCCTCAAGGGCCATCTGCCAACTCACTAAGCAAGCCAGGAAGCAAAAGGACAGAGTAGTATGTTTTCCTGTTTCCCCATAAGCCATGGAGACTGGGCTCCCCCTGAGTGTGAGACACTCTCTGACCCACTCATCACCAAGATCCCAGCTGGAGACAGGGGTGCGAACTAACACCCCAGCAGGGGTGCTGGGCATCTTCTCCTGGGCTGGCCCAGCCTTCCCGCTCCAGTCCTAGGACCAAAGCAAACACTGCCCAGCTTTGGCTGAGGCCCACTTCCTGCCCCCTCAGGCCCTTCGCCATGGGCAGAACCAGCGGGATGGGGTGGGGTGCAGACCCTCCTCCTAGGCCCACACCCCCAGCTGTAACCTCTCCAGCATGGAACTCCATTCTCAGTTATATGAGGGAACTAAAAACTGTCCCCCGAAGGGACTGCCAGTACTGAAGTTCACCAAGGCCCAACTGCGCTAAGCCTGCCAATGGGGGCCTTCCCGAGAGGGATGCAGAAACATTTCAGATGCCAGAAAGACAGAGGGGACTGTATTTCCAGGTCATAAGGGCCTGGTGACAGGCCCCAAATGTTCTCTGCCTTGTGGCATCTCCCTCCGTTTCAAAATATCGATGCAAGGACCTTCATCACCTGGGTCAGCCACTCCTCACCCTCCTTCGCTGCTGTCCAGGAAGGGAAGGAGGGCAGACCCACACAGGGAACCCCACTGAGGCTGGTTCCCACCTGCTCTCCAGGGAGTGTTTCCGTACTGTCTCTCGCAGACAGCTTCCCCTTCTGCTGAAGGGGCATCCCAGACCTGATTGTCAAGGGCGCCTCTCTCCCCAGCATGGCCCACACATGCAGGCAGCCAAGAAGCTCAAGAAGCAGCCCCCTCTTACTGGAGGAGGATAGGCCATGCCCTGCCCTTGCTGCAGCAGTGGTGGCCGGCCTGGAGCAGCAGGATGGCTCACACTATTGCTAAGGCCGCCAAGCCCAATTCGTCTGCTGCCCAGCCCACAGGCCTTGTTCCCCTGAGGGCCACTACCACGCTCCCCAGACACAGGCCAAGCTGCTCTCACTTCTTTTGCTGCTGAACTGCCCTGTGGAGGGGCAGGGAGGGCCATGCACATTGAACTACTATTTGATGGAAGCATTTTCTCTCTGAAGTCCCATCCCAGAGGACTTTGTCAACACTCAAGACTGAGAAAAGCAGAGACCTAAGAAAACTCCCCAGGCCAGCTGAATTTGCCCTGTGCGAATGTGACAGCGATAAAGCCACAGATACATGATGCTAGCTCCTCCCCCTATCTCCCCTTCTCCTCCTCCTCCTGGGACACCTTTACTTCCATCTTCCTCACCTAGTAAAAAAGTCAGCACACAGAATTCCTAATTATCAAAGTCAAACAAAATTGAGATTCACAAACCTCATTTCCGAGCACACGTGTGCACACACACACACACACACACACCCTCTAGGCACTTGGAAGTCCAGTCATCTTGCCCTGGTGAGCCTCCACCACACAACTGTCCAGCCCAAGGCTGTGAGGGTCTTCAAGGAGAGCCCAGGAAGGCCCCACCAAGCTGCCCTAAAGCTGTTCTCCTCCACACACCCCTGGAGCCCAGTATCTGGCACCCAGGCCGGGCTGTCCGTGCTGTGTCCTGTGTTGTGTGTCACTGAGAACCAGGAACCTGCAGTTCGGTTCTGCTGTGCTTCTGAGATTCACTACCCACCCCCGGGACACCCAGGCTCCATGAAATACAAGGCGCACACATAAGAAAACCCTTCCAGTCGCCTTTCATGAAGAGAATAACAAACCAGGGCAGCGTTCCCATCCCATGGGCCTGGCGAAGCTGCTTCCTCAGACATCCATCGCGCCCTGCCTGGAGCCCTCCTCTGCCCTCGCCGGTTCTGCCAACCAGAGCCAAGAAGGAGGGGAAGCACCTGAAGTAGGGCCCTTTGGGCTGGAGGCAGGGCGCGGAGGAAGCGCTGGGAGCCGGTCCTCAGCCTTTGCTTGACTAGGCTGCCCAAGGCGACGAGGTGGCGGCGAGGTGGCGGCGAGGTGGAGACAGCCCCTGGAGCGCGCACTGCGAGCCTCCGCAGCTGCCCCAGCCTTGGCAGGTGAGGCTCAGGCGCCCGGTTCCGAGCGCCCCAACCGCCGGAGCAGGCTCAGCGGCGCCACCTCTCGGTACGGCCACGTCCAGTGGACATTGGAGGCGAGAAGAGAGGTAAAGCGCACCGCGGGCACAGGGACCCAACTCCACTCCCAGCGCCGCTAGTGGTCCTGGACGCGACGGTGGCGGCCAGTCTTCTGCCAGGAGACTTAAGCGGGCTTGTGTATGCATGGGGCGAGCAGTGCGGAGAGAGAACTGATCGCGCTTCATGCTTTAAACTTTTCTACTGCCTCTCAGCCTTGCAGAGCAGCTAGCTGCCTGGCTCTGAAGGGCCGGCAGCCCGTGCGCCCCAGAGCGAAAAGCGGCCACCCCGGCTGGTAGAAGTCCCAGTGGCCCCGTCTCGAGTGAGGGTGCGCGAGGTTCGTGAGGGAGGGAGGGAGGGGAGCCTCACCAGGGGCAGCAATCTGCCCATCTGTCCAGCGGCTCTTTCTCCACATCAACCCGTGTCTTTGCCCATCAATCCAAGCACCCTGAAACAGGAAAACTGACTCTGCAGGCCAAGCGGGAAGTGGCCGAGGGCGCCTCTCCACCCATCTCTGAACACAGGCCCTCTCCTTCTTCCGGACAGTCCCAGTTCTGGGGTCTCCAGTGAACACACTCGTGCTCGTGGACACACACACACCCCATCATAATGACAAACTCCGCTAACCTGTTGGGGGAATGGGCGAAACGGACAAATCTACCCCGCCTAAAAGTCCAGATGGCCTCACTCTTCCCCTGGACCTAAGAGCACCTGTGTCCCCCGCGCTCCCTCCACCCCCTGGAGTCTGGGTGGCCAGACCGCCGCCCCGCGGGAGGGTACTCACGCTGCTGTTGTGCCTGGACCAGTGCACCATGGCTTGATTGTGGGCTGAGTCCCCGGTCAGCGCGAACGAGGTGCTGGGCAGACGGAGCTCCTCGGCAGCCAGGCCCCCAGTCCGCGTCGCGCGCACCTCTTCCCGAGGACCCTGGGCCAGAGGGCGACTTCCTTTGGAGCCATCTGCCGTTGCAGTGGCCCGAGTGTCTCCGCGCTCCAAGGCGCTGGGGGGCTGCGCCCGGCGACTCCTCCTCGCGCCGCCCGGCTTGCCAGGTGCTGGGACTCCCTGGACCCACGGCGCGCCCGGAGGCGACGTCTCCCTCGCTTCAGCCCGCATCTCGCCGCCTGGCAGGCGCACTGGCACCGCGGTTTTCTGCGCGGTCGCCGGCTCCTCCGGCCACTGGCTCGACACTGCCCGCGGCAAGAGGGGAGGACGGGCCAGCGGCTGCGAACCCGAAGCCCCGAGGTGCCCGGGACAGCCCGTCGTGCCCCAAGTGATCTCAGCGCCCGCGATGACCCACGTCGATAGGAGCAGGAGCCCGGTCCGGGCGAGGGGCGCCCCCGTCCAGCCAGTGGGGCGCTCCGTACGCGCCGCCTCCATCCCGCTGCGGCGAACGCGGCTCAGGCTGCCGAGTGTGTGGTGCCCGCCGAGGTGCGGGTCCGGCGCAGGGTGTGTGCGCCCGCCGGCGAGCGAGCGTGTCGGGGAACGGGGAGCAGAGAGGGGGGTCCGCGGGCTGGCGCGCCCCGCCGGCCCTCGCCCGCGCGCTGTTCCTGGGGGGACTCCACAACCCAGCGAAAATTAATGAAAGCTCCTTCGGTATTTTCTGTGTTTGTTGTTGTTAAAATGAGATTTCCCAAAATCTTCCCCACTGAGCTCTTCCAGAAATTTGATAAAAAGGAGTTCGAAGGTAATAAGAAAATCCTCTTTCAAAATATAAAAATCAAGCTGAATCCTGAAGGAAGGGCCGGTAACGGAGGCCAGTCCCGACTCTCGGGAATCCAGCCTCCAGCGTGCTCCCTCCGGAGAGGAGTTGGGAGCAGCTGCTCGCCGCGCGGCGTTACTCTTCTGGCCAGTTCTGGGGCGCAGGAGACCGCGCGCCGGGAGATACGCCGGCCCGGGGGCGGAGGAGGAGGCAAAGGGAAGCGCTCCGGCGCCGACTGCGTGAGTCGGAGAGCCGAGCCGGGAGGCGGCGCGCACCAGCCGGGCGCGGGATGGACCCACGACTCGGCGCTCGCTCCCCTCCGGGCTTCTGCCCCCGCCCGGTGCGGGGGCGCGGGGAGTGCGTGCGTGCGCGTGCGTGCGAGCCCGGGGACAAGGGGAGGGAGGAGGCACCCCGGCAGGCCGGCGGGAGGGCGCCACAGGGCGGGGGTACCTGGAGGAGCCGGTTGTGGGGCGGCTGGGGCCGCGGGGGCGCGCGGCTCCTTGCGTGCGCGTGTGTGCACGAGCATGTGTGCGTGTGAGTGAGCGCGGCGGGGCGGGGTGCGCTCGGGCCGTGGGCGCTCGCGGATCACGCACGGGTTGTCTTTGCGTTTGCAGGAGCCTGTGAGTCGTCAGAAAGGCATATGGAGAAAAAGGCAGGGCCTCTCTTCCTGGGGCCCAAGGCACCCCGCCCACGGCCCCCGCCGCCCGCCAACGGAATCTGATTAATCCTCCTGGGGCGGGAAACAGCGCTGCAGGAGCAGGGCAGGGGTCCAGAAGTGGGCAGAGGGTGACAACGTCTGCTCCGGCCGGGGAGGTCCAGACCCGTCTCCCTCCTGAAGCTGCCCCAGACCTGTGTCTGGACGCACTCAGTTGTTAAAAAGTGGCTTCCGCCAGTTGGAAGGTGCTGAGCCCAGGGCAGCTCGGACTTGCCACGGCCCCGGGCCCGTTGCGCTGCCGGAGGGCAGCCTGGGCGCTCGGTGACTGCACGAGGACGGAGACTGTGGGTGAGCTGGAGAGCCGGGCTAACCCCGAGGGCGGCCTGGTGGGCACAAGGACAGGGGCGGGGGAGCTCCCGGGACCTCCTGGGGCGGCGGAGGCGGAGGAAGAGGAGTGGCGGGAGGCTCCAGGCCCTGCCTGCTCCCCGGGATTACAGGGGTTCCATCGCAGGCTAGGGTAAACCCGAGCGGGAGGGAGGAGGAAGGCGCACAAGAATGGTGAGAAGAAACGCGAGAGGAACGAAGGGTAAATAAGGGAAGAGGCCGAAAGGAAGAGATAGCCAGGGAGGGAGAAAGAGGGAGAGAAGAGGAGGCCAAAGAAGAGACTGGAGTGAGCAAAGGGCTCCCCGAGACCTAGCCGCAGACCGGGCGGCCACCAGCGGGCCTGGAGCCCTCGTCCTGCTGAATTCGATTCCCGCCGGAGCCGGAATGGACCTGGGGAAGAGAGGAGGAATTTGCACGAAAAAAGAGGCCAGGAACAACGTCCAGCCCAGAACCAAGTGGGTCCCGCCATTTGTGGGCTTCCAAAGACCTAGTGAGGCGAGCGGCTCCCAGAAAAGTTCCGTAGCCGCGGGTCCAGGTGGACGCAGGAAGAGGCGGACGCGGCCCCATCCGCGGGCGCCCAGCGCCCCTGTCGGAAGAAGCCGGTGCTGCAGCCCGCGCTGGGCGCTCGCGGCTTGAAACTGATGGCTTCTCTCTCAGCCTTCCCGGGGCTCTGGAAGGAGGTGCCGCAGTAGTGTAAGGAGTCTCAGGCTGT
>PVJX010024586.1:17727-27996 GCA_004027295.1 Dolichotis patagonum
CAAAGGCCACTCCTCACACCTGTGGCTTCTTCTTCCTCGCCAGCACTGCCCCCCCACCTCCCTCTGCGGCTTTTGCGGTCTAATGTCCACCTGAGTGAACTCCAAGCCCCACCCCAACAGACACTACCTGCAGACCCGTGGCTTCTCAGCAGTCTGCTGCCTGCACTGTGAGCATGCCCCATTGGAAAAGGTCCCCTATGGCCTCCACGGTGCAGGGTCCCCGATCCTCCCTGGCCAGCCTCAGTCACTTTCCACAGTTACTCTCTCTCTTGCACATATTAAATTCTCAGCCCCATCCTCTGTCATTTGCTCTGTTTAAGGCTCTCATTCAACTCTCCCTCCATGACCCCCCACCCCCCCGTTTCTGTGCTCCAGTCACCCCTTCTTGATGTTAACCACTAAATCTAAAACCCCCACTGCATCCTCTCTCTCCAGCTTCACCCCTCAGCTCCTCACTGCTCCATACACATGGACGTGGCTTCCTCTGTTTTCTCTCGCTGTAACAAAATACCCCAGGCTCCGGTGCATTATAAAGAAAATAAATTTATGTAGCTCACAGTTCTGGAGGCAGGGAAGTTCAAGACTGAGTGGCCACCTGTGGTGAGAGTCCCATGCTTTGTCAGCACAGCAGGTGAGCCCAGGCGTGGTGGCACACACCTGTAATCCCAGCACTTGGGAGGCTGAGGTAGGAGGCTTGCTGTGAATTCAAGGCCAGCCTGGGCTACATAGTGAGACCCTGCCTCAAAAATATGAAAATAGCAGATGGTATCACATGGGGAAAGTACAAGAAAGACGTGGAAGGTGATTGCCAGGCTTTGCAGTGGCCCACAGTTCAATCACTGAGCTAGGTCCACAAGTGCTGAAACTCTTGCACAGTGGATTAATCTGTTCCCAGGGCTGGGTCCCATGATCACTTCCAATAAAGGCCCCACCACACCAAACCTTTACACTGGGGAACTGAGCCTCAGCATGAGTTTGGCAGGGTCAACCCACCTTCAGCCACAGCAATGCACATACCCATGATGGAACCTGAATGCATCAAGCCTAAGAGTCATGCCCAACATTTCAGTCGCCCAGACTAAACACTTGGCACACCAGCTTGACCCTGATCTCTTCCTAACCCACTTCAGGGATTGGAAGTGATGGGCAAACAATCCAGTCCTCCTTCAAAAACCTTCCCATGTCCTCCCCAGTGCACCCTCAGGGTCGTGGCCCTCCCTCTGGAACGTGCCATCTGTGGTCAAAGGCTTTGCGACAGCGTCCTGTCCTTTCCTGGTCTTCAGTTCTTCCATCCCTCAAGCCACCACCCACTATCTAATAAATAGATGATGTGAGCCACAGGGAAAATTTTCAGTTTTTTGGTAGCTTCATTAAAGAAAGTAAAAAGAAGCCAATGAAATTGTGACCCTTAATCCTGACATATCTGCTCCATTGGATTAAGAAATACCTAGCAGATCTGTTAAGCACACCCCGGGTCTATCTGGTGGGTCGTAGAGGTGTGGCCTTGGGTCCTCTGTATCGGTTCTTGGCAATTCCTTCTGGCACTGTCCCTTGTCTGTGCTCACACCACACCTTGCCCTGTGACATTCCTGCCTTGGACCTAGCTGAACATGAACTAAGTTTCTTGAAACCAAGCTAAATTAAAATTTGCCTCCTTTAAATTGTCAGTATCAAGTGTGGTGTCTAAGCAACAAGAAGCTGAGTAATACAGAAATTAATTTTTATTTTACTGAGTTGAATCTATCAAAACATTTCAACTTGTCATCAACATAAAAATACTGAGGCATTTTAAAATATTTTGGGGCTGTCATCAAAGTAATGGTGTGTATTTTATTTACAGCACGTTCCAACTTGGACTACCCAGATTTCAAATGGTCAGCTACTATGCGTGACTAATGGCTGTTGTTTTAAACAGCACAACTTTGCTTTGTTTGCAGAAATTCTCTCTTAAAACATAAGGAAGCTGGGTGTGGTGACACACACCTATAAAGCCAGGAACTTACGAGGCTGAGGCAGATGGATTGCAAGTGTGAGGCCAGCCTGGACAATTTAGCAAGACCCTGTCTCAAAATATGTCAAAGGACTGGGGAGTAACGCAGTGGAAGAGCACTTGCCTAGCGTGTTTGAGGTGCTGTATTCAATCCCTAGTACTAAATAAAAGAAGATGCTGTTATTAATTGCCCTCCAGTCTTGGTTCTTCAGTTACCAACTTGTCCAGAGTTCAGATTCCTTAGAATGGTGTCCAAACCTCCATGCACTTTCCAACCTTCATGAACTTTCTTACCATATTCTGTAAGAATATCCTGGAATATGCCCTCTGCCACTCACAGTTTTTGTCATGGTCTGGTTCAATGCCAGGTGTCCCATGAAGCCCGCCCCATTGCCCCATGGTACCCACGGCAGTGTTCATCATTGTCTGTGTCTTCTTAGCATCTTCATCAACTTCCTTGTCATTCTGCTATCAGAGGGGACCCATATCAATTCAGAATTTGAGAAAGAGCCGTGGTTAGACGGTTCTCCCGTTTACAACCCGGTGTGATATCTTCTTCAGCCTATCAGGGCAAATGAGGGCTAGGACTAGCCCTCCCTGCACCATGCGGAGAGAAAGAGGCATCACATGTTGGAAATACGAGATAGAATGGGGTGACGATCTTTAGAGCAGTGAGTGCTCTTGAGAAAGTATTTTTCTGCCAGGGTTTCTGACCCTGTTACCGATAATTTGGGACAGTACACTACACTGTACGTGATCCATGAGATTACTACCACCCAAATAAACCTTTCATGTGATTTTTTGTTTGTTTTTGTTTTTAAATAACCATCACAGCAGAATAGTACTTGGGGAAATTGTCCTGCTCTGTCTGTCTCTGTCTGTCC
This sequence comes from Dolichotis patagonum, assembly GCA_004027295.1. Classification (NCBI taxonomy): domain Eukaryota; kingdom Metazoa; phylum Chordata; class Mammalia; order Rodentia; family Caviidae; genus Dolichotis; species Dolichotis patagonum. Next base: position 20,602 of record PVJX010024586.1, read on the forward strand.
ATCTGTCTCTCTTTCTCTCTCTTCTGACCCATAATAACCTAATAAATATCTTGCTGTTTGCACTCACACAAAAGCATTCTGAATATGCCTATTTCTCATACTTAATAAAATGTTTAGTACTTCTTATGTAAGGACCCATTGGCACATTTCTCACAAAGCTTAGACCCAGAAAAATGCAGATTTCTCCTGTGAAACTGACATCCTTAAAGGTTTTCTTAAAATGCCTTTGCCTTCTCGCTTGTCTTCCTCTTGTCTCAGTGGTCAGGTGAAGCACTGTGTTCACTGTTCTAAGGGCCTTTGCAACAAAATATGTATCCTCTGCTTCCTTTTTATAAATACTGTTGTTTTTTCATTGTTTGATACTCTTTTAATTGTGTTATATCTGCATTTTTGATAAGCTACTGCACAACCTTTGTAGAACTAAATAGGAAATTAATTAACTGATTACCATCAAAACAACAGTATGCATCATGATTCAGAACTTCTACAGAGGTAAAAGATTATAAAATGAACCCTGAAATGCAGCCAAAAGCAGTAAGAAAAACCACTAGACGTCAGGACCTGCTACCACTGTGTGTCCATGAAGGCAGTGAGTACCTGTTCTGCTCAAAACTATACCCTCAGCACCTGGCCTGGCGCACAGAACTGGCCCTCAGTCAGTGAGTAATAAAAGACAAAACATGAGTGTAACCAATAGCACTTCTGCCGCAGCTACTGGCCAGCTGTCCTTTATAACATGCAAATACTTTCTTAAAACGCAAAAGCTCCGGGACTGTACTGATACTTGTGCCAGTTGTCACCTTGACTGAGTGAAGAGACTTCTGGAAAGGTGACTGTCACGGAAATGCCATACTCATCACTGGATTAACCCTCTGATGTTCATGGCAGAACATGCGTTAGGACGTGGAGCCCAAGTGGAGTAGGGAGGTTGCCGTGGAGAAGCCTTCAGAGGGATCTCTCTCTGTGCTCTTCCCTGGAGCTTTGCTTTCTGCCACCACGAAATGAGCAACTTCAGTCCTCCTCCTGCTTCTGCCATGACATTCCTGCCTTGGAGCCTCAGCCAACCGTGGCCTGAAACTTCTGAAACCAAGAGCTAGAATAAACTTCCGGCCTTCAAACTGACAGGTGTTTTGTCCCAGCTGAGCAGGACAGTAGTAGTCTCCACCGTACAAAAGCAATTGTGATTTAAGCAGAAAACTATTTTTAATAAAAGTCTTGGACAACTCCCAGAATTTCTGGGAGGATTCCATAACTAACTAGGTTCAGAGGATCCGCAAGCAGAATAATATCTGAAATCACACTTTGAAACTGGTCTAGCAAGGATCCAGCATTATCAGCTTTAAAACACTGAAGCTTTGACCACCTCCACCAGAGTCAAACGCTGGATGTTGTTGCCACCACAGCTGTGACAACTCTTCCCCCAGAGGATGCCACCTTTATTTCCACCAACAAACCTTCTGAGTGCGTCTTTGTATCTCTAGCATTGATTGTCCCAGCTCGCCAGCCCCTGTCCTAGTAAGCAATAGAAGCTGGATCATCCTCATAAAGTGGAAATCCTCTGATAGAAGGGAAGAGTTCAACTGTTGGGCAGCCACAAAAAGAAACAAAATAAGTGTCTACCATACCCATTACCAAAATGATTTTCTTAGAGAAATACATTCATCTTCTTCATGGACTTCTTAGGAAGACTCACCAGAAACAAAATCCTGACCAGACAGCATTTCATACTGTACCTGTATAGAATAAAAGTGAAATCCCTCTCCCCAGTGAAGCCATGCTGATACCATTATAAACCCTGTCCACTAAATCATCCAAGACTTCATGATAAAGGAAAAGTAAAAAAGAAAGAAAAACAAGGTAGAGGAAAGAAGAAAAGAAAAGAACTGTTAAGGCAGACATTTAGTAAGTCAGGGATTGTGTCTTTTCTGGTCATTGTTTATCTTACTCATTTGTAAGTGGAGATGGTGACACAGAAGACATCCAGTGAAGATTAAGTGAATAAATGGAGATAAAACACCCAGAACTAGATCAGGCCCAGATCGTGTACCAGATAAGTTTAATTGCACATGTTCTTACTCTTAATAGTCTTGTGGAGACCAAGACATTGTGCCCCATTTTACAGGTGAAAATTTTTGGCTCAGAGAAGCTGGGTTGCATCTGAATGCACCTGACATCAGAGATAAGCTCTTGCGTGTGGTTTATGCTACCTTCCTTCCTAATGCTCACAGTATACCCTAGCAGCAGTCCTGACATGTAAGTGTGCTTGGTTCAGAAACCGTCTGTCCACACAGGCGCACACCATGAGGACTAATGGTGACCGGTCCTCACTGGGACATAGTTCCCGTGATGTGCTTTTCAGTTTGACAAGAAGATGGTGATGTGCTGATCATTAGATGACATTCCCCTAGTCAGGAAGAGAAAACCGTAGTCAGTGAATTCCAGCCTGTGTTCCAGTAGCAAGCTCAGGCCTAAGTCAAGAATGGAAACTTCATCTCCAGGAGGGAACACACACATCAGGCTGCCGAAGTCATCAGCAACTTGGCCAACATTTTCCCTCTGGTCGTGTCTCTAGAAGGAAAGGAGGGCATCAGTCTAATGAGGTGGATGCAATTGGAAAAGACGTTTTGCAGGGAAATAGATTTTTGTTTTACTCTTCTCCCTAATGACTCACAATGCGAAACTGCATTTCTTAGAGGAAAAAAAGTATCTTTTCAAGCATGGAAATTAAAAACATCCAGTGGAGCCCCTTGACATTGGTAAAAGGATGGGCTATGAGGGCAGACAGTGGAAACCAAGGAGGGAGGGTTAGTTCCAGAAGAAGAAGGGGGTCCAGAAGAGGTGGGATCACAGACACAGAGGAAGTGAGGGTTTCTCAGGAGAAGAGTTGGAAATGTCACAGGGTGCCCTGAGCCAGCAGCCCCAGAGAAGACAGCCTTCTCTTCATCTCAGCCTCTTTACCCTAAGGCCAGAAATGAGGGGAGGGGAGGAAGAAAGAAAGAGAGGAAGAGAGAGGAGAGGAAGGAGGAGGAGGAGCAGCAGGAAGCTGGAGGCAAAGTGAGACAGACGTTTTAATCCAGTTTCTCCAAGCAGGGGTACTGCAAGGGGCTGTGCTTAACCCAGTGTGAGGGCACTTGTGTGAATCCCTAGCACTGTAAGAAGAAATGCAGATACCGAGACTTTGTTAGAACTGGGGGAAAATGTTGTAAAGGTAAATGTAAATATTCTATTAAGGAAAAAGAGAGAGCCAGGAGGAGCTGGACTATCCTTCCATCTTTCTGAGATACAGGCCTGACTGTTGTGAAGGAGGCAGAGAAGGAAGGAAGGAGGGAGGGAGGTGGGGTGAGAAGGGAAGGGAAGGGGAGGGAAGGGAAGGAAAGGGAAGGGAAAGGAAAGGAAGCAACCTGGGTAGAAGTGTCTCCAGTTACCATGAATTGCTGTGCAGATCTAAGAAACTTTGGCGAGGTTAATGGAGAGTACCCAAGGCAGAGTCACCTCCCGAAGAATCTCCAGTCTCCCGGGAATGAACTTGCTATAGTATTGTCCACTGCTTCCCTGGCAGAGGGCAGCCTGTCAGAAGAAGGGCCTTTGTGCTCACATGGTGATAGGTGTCAAAACCCCACCACAGGGCACACCGGCCAACCACATAGATGGCCATGCACTATTCCACTTTCCCATTTAAAAGATGGAACTCTAAGGTCTTCCCCACAGGACTGTCTTAAGAAGAAATAAAAAAATACTTGTGAAAGCTTCACCTAATGTCAGGTCTCAATAAACGCTTTTCAAATGAATGAAAGAGTGATGGGATGAATTTATGGGTACAGATAAAAAGTTTTGGCCAACTTAATTACTGGCTTATGGCAAAAAGGGGGAACTATCTGGAAGAGGTGGAGGTGGGGTGATAAAAGGATTTCACACCTTGTGGCTCGGCCAGTGCCATATGAGAGACTTAGCAGTCTCACGGTAGTGGGTAGTGCAGGATTATAACTGAGACTGAAAATTAAAAGAGACAGTGTACAGGGAAGCACTAAGAAACCTACTCCGAAGGCCAGGCACGGGCCAGCTGTCTTACCTGATACCTTGGATTTGGTATCTTCCTGACCAAAGCTGCCCACTGTCCTGACTCCTAGAACCCAGGATGTAAGAGTCTTTGTTACACTCAACCTCCCTTTTCTGTTCCCACCACCCTTTCCCCTGTGCTTTTCCAGCAAAGGTTATATGCAGAGGCTCCTCAAAGTCCTACCTAAGTATCAACACCTTAATCTCCCCTTTGCAGTAGGTCAAGGCTAGCAGGTAAAAACGCTCCACCAAAGGTCTCACCCTGTTCACCAGGGAATTGGATGACCTTGGGAAATCCCAGGTCGCTGACACACTGGGGGCCACCATGAGAGTAATCTCTAAAAATAGAAATGAAAATAAACCTGGGATTTTTTTAAGTGCAGTTAAAGAAAAGGAAAGAAGAGAGAAGGGTGAAAGAAGGAAAGAGAAGCAATGCCATCCTGGCAGCAGTGGTGGTGGGTGCATTGGGGAGAAGATAAGAAAAAAAGTCTACAGGAGCTGGAGATGAGCAGTGATCTCCAGGAGTGATCACCTGGCCCTGTGGTGACACACGACTCTGCATTCAGACTCTGGATTACAGACTTCTGGATTCAGACTCTGAATTACAGCTCTGTTGTCCTGGGCAGGCATCTAACCATTCTGAGCTTCCAACTCACAGTCTATAAAATGAATATATCAACACTCCTCTATCAAAGAATTTTGTGAGGATCCAAGGAGACAGTGTTTGAATGGTGTGTGGCACATAACAAAAACTTAATAAATCACTGTCCCTACCCCTCCCCATCAACACCACTGCTTAAAATAATTATCTAGCCACCTGTCTGATGATGCCTGGATTTCCTTCCTGAGAAGTCAAGCCTTTCAATTCACCAACGTGAGATTAGAAATACCCTTGGTGGTACCCTTAATGCTTGGGCTCTGAACAGCGGGCAGCACTTCAGTCTGTTTTACAGACCAGACCTGGATGCCCAGAGAACTGAAACTTACAGTCCAAGGCAAGTAGTGAGGAGCTAGGAGCAAGTTAGGATGCAGGAGAATCGGGACATAAGACCTGGGTGGAGAAAGAGGCACTGCACAGCAAAGATGGGGCTGCTGGTCCAAGGCTTCTCCCAAGTGGATTACCTGGGATGACGTAGATGATCTAAGCTGCCACCAAATAGAGGAGATGGAGCGTAGGTGTGTCTGTGACCATTACTCAGAGAACTGGATGCGGTCTGTCTATGAATCAGAATCAGGAGCACCATGGGGGACTGAAGAGAGCTGGCATTTTGGGAAAATTGTTATAGTGTGGCAGAGACAACAAAGTAGGGGGCTAAATATCCCCTAGATAAACATGTGGTCCACAACCAATCCTCTAACAGGAGCAGAGGAAGAAGGAAATGCCTGGATCGCTGGACCTAGAGCCCCGCAGATCTCCCTGCAGGGCTGGAGATGAGGGTTCACTTGGGAGTGGGACCAAATCCTGAGAAGCCAGCACAGCTCAGGACCCCCAGCCATGGGACCTTTGCTCTACAGCCTCTCCCCTCCCACTCTCTCTCCCTGCCCACTTCACTGTTTTCCTTCTGACCTTTCCTGCTCTGCCCTCAGTGAGCCCCCCTTGACCTGACTGAACAGACATAGATGCACCCCCCTGCATTATTTGGGTGACTTCATATCTCAGTGTAGACTGAATTTCCTGAGGTCACTACCAGTAATGACCCCTGACCTTCTCAAAAGTTTCCTGACTGGAGGAACAAATCACATAACCACCTCATCTATTACAGAACTCAAACAATGCTTCTTTTCTCTGAAACATTATTATAGCTGAATTCTTGTAAATGTTGGTATAGACATTAAATTACCGCCCCTCTCCTCCAATACATTATAAACTCCATCAGTAAAAGAGGCTATGCCTATTTTTAATTAAACTTTTCATTTTGAGACGACTGTGGATACACATACAGTTGTAAGAAATAATTTCGAGAAACCACTGCATAGCTTTTAGCCAGTTTCTCTGGCTGGAACCATGCCGCAGAATTACAGTACAGGTGCACAATCAGGATGCTGATGTCGATATGGTCAAACTACGGGGAATTCCCATCACCCTTGAGTCCCTCTTGCCGTTCTTTTATAGCCATACCCACCTCCCACCCACCCCTTTTCTTCCCTCAGGGCTGGCTACCTCAGCTGTTCTCCACTGCTGGAACTCTTCCCATTTTGAGGATATTATTTTAATAGATTTATACCACATATGACCTCTGGGATTAGCTTTTCTCACTCACCACTATTCTCCAGAGTCACTCAAGTTGTTGTGTTCTTCAATAGTTTATTCTTTTTTAATTGCTGACTTGTGTCCTATGGGACAGTGGTGTCACAGTTTGTTTCACTTGCGGAAGGACGTATGAGATGCTTCAAATTCAGGGCAATTACGAATAAAGCTGCCATAAACATTCATGTGCAGGTTCTCCGTGAGTATGTGCTTTCATGTCTCTGAGATGCACGCCCAGACGTGTGATTGCTGGGTCACATTATACGATAGTTGCTTGATCTTTTTTTTTTTTTTTTAACGGAAAAAAAATTTTTTTAAAGACTGCCAAATGGCTTTCTTTCCATTGCTGGTTTTCATTCACACCAGCAGTGTGTGAGTGACACTTTTCTCTGAACCTTCCTTAACATTAAGCATTAGCACCAATGGTTTATTTTCGTCCCTTTAGTAGGTGTGTATCTAAATCTTAATGTGACTTGACCTTGCCTTCCTTGGTGCTATCTTCTATCCATGTGTCCTACACACCTCACTGCCTCGTATCCATAAAATGGATTTCTCTATGTTTATCTTATATGTTATAAAAATTGCCGAACTTGCATATTGCAGGATTGCTTTGTAGAAACACTGGTTTTTCCCAAGTAAACAGGCACGTCTTCTGCACACAGGGGCAGCTCTATTGCGTCCTCCCCATTCAGCACAGTTGGGCACTGGAGGCGTGGCAGCAGGCATGGCTGTCTTCCAATCTGCCTTTCTTTTCCTAGCCTTTTGCACTGGCTAGAAATCCCCAGATGATTACAAATTTAACAACTGTGTTAAATAAAAATCATAGGAGTGAATGTCCTTGTTTCCATCCTGCTCTTAAGGGGAAAACATTGCCTGTCACTGTCAAATACGATGTTATCTGTATTTTTTTGCATGTATTCAGGTCAACTTCCCCTCTATTCCCATTTTCCTGAATTATCAGAAATAGGTGTAAACTTTTCTCAATTTTTTTTCTGCATCCACTGATAATTAGTTGACTTTTCTTCTTTCATATATTACTATAAATGGAGTTTTTACTATTAAACCAGTCTTGTATTACAATAAATCTCATT
>PVJX010024587.1:0-28357 GCA_004027295.1 Dolichotis patagonum
CAAAGAGTGATAGTTTTGCTGGATTTCACATCATGACAGTATGGAATCAGCACTGGGTATTGTAGTCTCTTTTTCTTCAAAGTAGTTGTTCATTTCCACATGTGTTATATAGCTGGTTCTCGTAAACTGTTTATAAGCTCTACACATGCATGAGTCTCTACATGTATATCTATCATTTCTGTATTAGAGGGAACAACCAAACAAAGCAAGATAAAAAAAAAAACAATTCCTAGAAATGCATGATGCAAAACAGTCACCTAAAACCACAATACAAGGTGATCTACAATGATTACCATGATGTCTCAGCAGTATATAACAACATTGATAAAAACAAAGCATTGGAGACATTATAAGACTTCAAAAGCAAGTAATAATCAAACCAGAGTGGGTATCTTAGTGAATCTTGTCATCTTCAGTGTAGTTGACTATACTCTTAGACTTGGTGCTATCAATCATAACAGATTTAAATAAAATCAGTCAATACAAAGTAGCAATCTAACAAACCAGATTCAAATAAGGTCAGTCATAATAAGACAGTATAAGTTATAAAGGGCTTCAGATTAAGTTGATAGGAAAATTAGGGATGATTAACATAATATGTCCTCTTATTTTTGGGATAGCTGACCTTGTCCTCAAGTCCAGTGTAAGTAAACAAACTGGAACAGCATGTAATCCATCCAAGCAGGGTGAGAATAATGTAAATTTTAAATCTTGTTACCCAATTAACAATATCCTCTGCCTCCCTTTTTTAGACAATTCCTCCCCTTTCACTCCCATAGGGTGTACTGCTTGTTTTGGGTCCCACTGCCTCCCTATATAGAGCATCTCGATGGACCCTATCTCCTGATCTACTCTGCCTGTGTTTCTCTCTGTTAATATGACAAGGCCATCTATACTAGAGATTACAGCCAATCTTCTCTGCCTTACTTCTGCTATTCTGTTTTTCTGCCATTGGTTGTCTATTTTTCTGTTCCACTCCACTATCTGCCCTGTTAACTGAGGCTTCTCTGCCACTGTTCCTGAAATGCTCGTATTCTTGTTCTCTCTCTCGCTAAAATGTCCTTCAGTATTTTTTGTAGGGTTGGACTAGTGGTCACAGATTCTCCAAGTTCCTCTTTGTCATGGAAGCATCTTGTTTCTCCATTAATTTCTAGAGAAAGTTTTGCAGGATACATCAATCTGGGCTGGAGATTGTTCTCCTTCAGCGCTTGAATTACTTTACTCCAAGCTCTTCTTGACCTGATGGTCTGTGTTGAGAAGTCTGCCATGATTTTGATGGGTTTTCCTTTATAGGTGTTCTGTTTCTTTTCTCTGATGGCTTTTAATATTTTGTTCTTATATTGAATTTCTGGGATCTTGATTATTATGTGTCTGGGTGTAGCTCTGTTTTGGTTGTAAGTGGCTGGAGTACTGTATGCTTCATACCTCTGCATATCATTTCTTTTTTCTATGCTTGGGAAATTTTCCTTATTAATTTCTGTGAATAGCCTTTGTAATTCCTCTGTTTTAATTTCTGCTTCTTCGTTCACTTGCTTTTTTCTTAAGTTATAGATCCTCTTGTTGTCTTCCAGTGTTTGTATCTTTGCTGCCTGCTCCCTTGTTATTTTTAAGAGATCTTCCCTTGACCCCACATTGGAAGCCTGTGTTCAATTTGTGATAGTCTATCTTTGGTTTCTTTCAAGCAGTTTTGCCAGCTTTCTATAGAGTCTTTAGTTTCCTGATAATCTCTTTGAATCTGCTACATGAATTCTAGGTTTTTTCTGTATTCTTCATTAAATTTTTCTCTCCTCTTGTGTTCCTCCATTCTTCTGTCTGTATCTTCTTGAGATGTGCCCAGCCTTTCTTTTATTAATCTACTTATCTCTTGTTTAATTTGAAATAATATTTCAGTTTTGGTCCCACCTACGAGGTCCTGAAGATATCTCTTTATATCTGCTAACGCTGTGTTTGATGTTGCATGTTTGCTGCCCTCAATCTCTTTTGTATTTACCTCTCCTGGATCGATGTTCTCAGGGTTGGGGGCTGAGAGTTTTTTCTTATTTCTCCCTTTCATCATGTTTTTGGCTCTTTCCATACAAGTGTAGAGTGTAATTCCCAGACCGTTTTCTTTTTGGTTCAGGCTCCTCTAGAGTGCACAGGCTAGGGGCTTGTGCCCTCTGGAATCTCCTATCAGAGATTAAAGTTCAAGTACTGGCAGTGTGCACTGGCTCCTCCCCTCTTGGCCAGTCAACCTTTGCAGGCCTTCACTGTGTCAGTGTGTGCCGATCTCAGGGAATTAATTTGTAGCGACTCACTGGGTCCCGGCCAGGGGCATGGCCCAGTCCAAGCAGACCCCACCAATCTGCTTGGTGAGGGGAGCCACCAACTGAAGCAACTTCCTTAATGAGTTAGGGCTGTCCTGCCCAAATCCAACATGTCGTCCAGTCGGTTTCCCCTTTCCCGTCGGAGGGTCTTATTGCCATCACTCACCGTGTGTTGATGCTGGTCCCCGAGAACTGCTGGGCTCCCAAACCTCCAACTTCAGCGTGGCTGCGGTGTGAATTCATGGTGCCTCTGGGTGGGTCGCATGCAAGACCGGGTCCGGGCAAGCTTCACGCAGGGCTGTTCAGCTCTGCGCTCTGGCGGCTCAAGCTAGTCACATTGGCGTGGATTGCTTGGTGAGGTTGGGCAGGAATTCAGGTGGCTCGAGGAGGGTGCTGTGCTCACTGATCTTAGCTTCACTAATAGTAGCCCCAGGACCTCATATTTGAGCGGTTTTTTTGCACTTTAGTTTCTTCCTGGGTTGTGAGAGTCCATCTCTCTCTGTCTGGGTCTCTCCAGGGTGCTCTGTTCTGGCATTTGAGCGGTCTCTCTCAGATAGGGTCCCTCTCCTGCTACCTACCAGTCCACCATCTTTGGACTTCAACCCAGATGTACATACAAATTTAAAACCCAGAAAAGTACATACAAATTTAAAAGATAATATTTATTGATTTCCTACTTGGATCAGGATTGTAATCCCATTTCGCCTCACCACACCATTGCAAAGTTTGGAGTTCAGAGGGTTTATGTAACTTGGTCAAGGTTCCCTAGTTAATGATTGTACAAGTATGTAGTTTCAAGTGAATTTAATTTCAAAGCAAGCATTTGGCTACAAGTATATCATGAATTAACCCCAAAATATCAAACTAGGCTTCCAGCAGTTTTAAAAATAAACTATGATAACATAATACATTTAACCATTCATGTGATAGACTGTAGTGCCAGACTTACGATACTGCACTGAAGAATGTAGTCAATAGTGGTCTCTCCTCCACACAAATCATTTGTCTTTATAGCCATTCTTACGTGTATATGTCAGCTCACCTCTGGGTTGCTAAAGTCTTGATTTAACACAGAAGTAGTTTATCGGGGTAATGATACCATCCTGACTCCATTTGAAAGGAGATTTTAAGTGAGGCAAAGCATACAGTGCTTCAGTCTTAATCACTATGCTGTCCCTATTGTTAGAATTTTTGAAGACAATGTTAAGGTCCTCAGAAATCCTTAGAACACTTGATTTTCAACACAGTTCAACTATCTACAAAGAGTCAAAAGAAAAACCTCCCTGAGTGCTAAACTTCCAAACACCACTTACGATGTGGGACATAGTTTTAGGCCTAAATGTAAAGAGTGTGGTTCTTTTTCCAAGTGCCTTCCTGGGTTAGCATCATGTTCACATCAATTTCAGGATTTGGAATGGAAAACCATATAGACAGTATTGCAAATATATGGCACGCTTTACTAATATTCCTGAAATAGAAGGAGAGAAGGTAGCACATATGCAAGCAGTCTAATACTGAAGTTCAGAGCTTTGATGTTTTATTACTTTTACTTCTTGGATAATTCTGTCCTGTTGCTTGACAATACCTTTCTTCTCCTCCAAAGTTTCCATTTCTTTATCCTCAGGATCAAAAGCTTTTAGTCTCACCATTTCTCTTATAGAACAGTTTCAGTTGCCTTTAGTTCCTTTAACCATAGGCAGTGCATAAAGATTTGCTTTTTCTCGAGAAGAAACAGATTTAGACCTGTGAAAGACACTAGTCTTTCATCATAAGTATTTTCCTTTCATTGCTTACATAATCTTGTAGTTTATATATCAGCCAGTGGTCCACTATACCAAAATGGTTATCAATGTAATGCTATACTATGACTTGTATTTTTTACTACTGAAATGATCCTAATAAATTGCTTTTGTTTTAATTGTGCTGCCATAATTATAAGTATTCCTTAACAACTCATCTTTCTATATAAGATTTGGATATGGGGAATAATCAGTGAGAAAATAATTGGACATAGAAGCATAATTAATTCATTCAGTTCAGTCTTCCAAGTATATTAGAAAGAAAATGCCTGAGGAAATGGTCTGTGCCATTCACTGCCAAAAGTGTTATTTTCCTTTCTTGACAAAGACAATATGCCTAGAAAAGGACCTCAAACAACTGAAAAATTTCTTGTGGTAAAAAAGAAATATGTGGTTGTTTTTTTTTGTTTGGTTGGTATTTTTTTTTTTTTTGTACCAGGGATCGAACTCATGACTTTGCACTTGCCAGACAAGAGCTTGTGCCACTGAGCTAAACCTCTAGCCCAGAAATATATGTTTTATTATTATGGAAAATACTGGGGTAAAGGATGGAAAGATGGTATATAAATGTAGATAGGACATGTTATTGAATATCTTATTGAGACATTTGAAATTTTTTAAATATACTTTTTAATCTTCATAAGTTAACTAGATAACATTGTATTAGTTATTCACTGCTGTGTTGACAGATGTCCACATAATTTAGTGTCTTAAACTCTAGTGGTCTTTTAGGATCCCTGTAGTTCAGGAGCTGACTGGCAGCTTGGTTGGTGGTTCTGGTTTTGAGTCTCTGATGAGGTTGCCATATGGTGGTCTGAAGACTTCCTCATTCTCTCCTTGTATGGGAAGATTCTAGGAGTTCAGGCTTTTCTATACAGTTTCTCTTTCGTGGTAGACTCAGGGAGTTAAACGTCTGAGGCAGGGGCTCAGGGAGTCAAAGGTTATATCATCACAAGGAGAGAGCAAAGTGAAGGCTATAATTCTCCTATGATCGCACCTCAAAAACCACTTGATATCATCCGCCCTGTCCTCTGAGACTTAGAGCCTAACTAGAATGATACTTAGAAACTCAGGTATAGATTCCAAAAGAGGGGGAATAGATGACCTTTTTACTGGAAACAACTTATAGAACAAAATGTCAGACCAGAAAAATTGTTGTGGGCACTTTTGGAAAGTGTAATCTGCCATAGGTAGATATCATTAGCTCCAATTTACAGATAAATGACATAGCCTCTCTGAGTACAAGACTTAGAATCGCTTAGACATATCTGGGCTGAGTACCTGGAAGTGGCAGTGGTGTACTTCAGTTAATGACTGGTGCTTTGGTCTATACTTCATCCAGCAACACAGTCCTTTTCTCAAAAGAATCATGCCAAACGGTGCCCTCTCATCTTCCCAGCACACATCAACCTCGCCACGTTACTCTACTTAAACCTTTCTGGGGAGTACCTAAGTCAACAACCTTATTTAATCATCTTCCTTCTAGCCAGATGGATGGGGTATTATTAACACTTTTAAGCTCTTGTTTGTAACTTCAAGTTGACATTGATGGTATCTATGTCAGACCCATGTAAAATGATTATCTTACGTGTTTTCTGACATCGTAGAGAATGCTGATGCTCCTCTATGAAATCTGTTGAAAAGAGAATATAGCAGGAACACTGAAAGTCTAACAGGAACAAAGACCTTAACTTTGAAGGGTTGACAAATTCTACTTCATAGTATTTTAATTTGAGGAAAATAGATCTCATAAAAGTAAATATTCTTTAGAAATCTGCCAAGTTATTTGTGTCTTATTTTAAAAGCTTTTGAACCTTTTCAAACTAAACAAAGTGCTTCAAAGATTATACGAACACTTTAAAAGCCTGCTTGAAAATAGAGAAGAATAATGAAAATCAAGAATTGATTTAAATGGATGCTGAATTCAAATAGCATTCAAATGTTATTCTATGGCTTGCCACTACAAAGGTTTTGGTAGTCTAAAAACAAGTAAAATGGTAATATCTGCTGCTAGCACCTACCTAAAGTGAGCTTTGTAGTATTATTTTCTTTGTTAAGCTCAACTGAGTGCTTTTATATGAGTAAGAAGTTAGAGGAATAGATTCTGTCCTCTATTTTTCAGAGGCTCCTTCAGGGTGCAAGACACTTATGAACTATAGGAATATCTTAGTAGTTTACGGTCTTTAGTTTTTAGTTCTATGACCTGACATAAAGAAATTTTCAGAAACAGCAGGTTATTTGTTGAGTAGTCAAATCATGTGAAGTTAAATAATTTTTGTTATCGAAAAGGATATGTTAGTCTACAAATAGGCAAAACATGCTCTTAAGAAATTTACCACTGAACTGTACAATTAAAATTCCTCCATTTCTAAAACTCAGGATGACACACAACTGCCCATGTCTTTGCTCTCTCTGCTTCTTCCTGTAACTGAGGACATGTTGAATCTTTTATCTCTGTTCTGGGAAATGTAGTAGAGACCCAGAACACAGTAAACAATATATATTGACATATGTGTATCCCAGGTATTCTATGAATTGATAATACTTCAAAAATGTACTTCATATAGACATACACTGAAAAATACTTCTCAATTCATGTTACTGTGTTCAGTATTACTTCTGAGGTTAACGCAAAGTACCATTGAATGGAACATGTATCTCTACATTTATTTGCTAGGTATGTTTGATAGTGTTTCCTGGAGTCCAAGGAATCTCTTTTCATTTCAGATAGGCCAAAAAACTAATAATAGCATTTAGAGGATGCAGGGTGTGTACCACCTGTGGTGTCCCGTCTAACGTGTGGCCTTGTATAATCATCTCATCTCATCGACCACAGTGTTTCATCTTTTGATCTCTTTAGCGTGCACTGACACGTGAAGCATTTTAATAGAAAGAATCAAATTAATGTTGCTCAGCATCACTAGGCATTCCAAACTTAGTTTTTAAATGAATATATTGCAAGATGAATATAGATATGGCTTTGTGTTTCTAGGTCATTGTTGGCGATAAAAACACGATTATAATGCTTTACAATATTTAGAAAAATTCATGGCTGTTCAGAAGAATGTTGTAGTCTTACTTCATGCAAAGATGATCTTGAGTTCATGAGTCAACATAACTGAATAGCTGTAGTACATACTTTCTGAGTAGAATATATGGCTTTGAGTATAGAAATTCATGAATTTAATATTTTTAACTCTAAAAAACTACAATGCTTTTCTACATTATGAGCAAAGAATATCCAAATATACACTTTGGAGAATTTTATTTATTAGGAGTCTTATAAAACATTTTATCATAATGTTCCTCTGCATTAATGTTTGTTAAAATATTTAACTTATCGTATGATAGCACTTCATCAAGAAGAAAAAAGTTGCAGTCCCACATCAGATTTTTATTTAATTACTTTTGGTTATAAGGGTCAATTCAAAAATAACTTGTTTTCATTTATTTCTTTCTTTTATATTTTTCTCTTATGTTATGAGATGACGTTATCTTCTGAGAGTGAGTACTGATGCAATGGGTAGGAAATGTGACTGGTGGGGACATGGGGATGAGTATCTATTGATCCTGAATTATTGATAGTGATATAGTTAGGTTTATGCTTTAGACACATCACTCAAAGTATAGTGAAGAAGTTATATGCTACCAAAAGCAAGGTTAGAAAAATGAAGAGCAGAATGAACCTTTTTCAATATAGAAAATGAATGTGATGACATTAACTAGGTATTGCAGAGACAACAAATGAGCTTTATAAGGGTGGGCAGATGAAAAATAAGAACAGGCATAAAGCAACAGAGTAATATGAATTATATGAAGGGAAGGCTTCTATCTGTATCATATTCATTTCTTGTTCCTCTAAAAAAATGACAAAATTCTCATGAGAACATTTCTGTGTCCTATAAGCAAGGTATGCTTAGCTTTTTGAGTTCAGCATGTAATTCAAATGTGACATTTAATGAGTTAAACAGGAATGAGCTAGTGACCAAGTTGTTCCAGAAATACTCTTTTTTCAGGAACTTTCTTCTTCCTTGCTTTTAGACTGGAAACTGAAAGCTGGTAGAATAGAGCACAGACCTGCCAGGGGCAATAGTGCAAAAAATGTCTCCCAAACTTGTACGAAGAGAGCTAAATGAAGCACTGATGACATTATTTTAGCTTCCCAATCTAATTTTCTGTGAAACCAATAGGTTCATTACAGTTCCTTTATTTTTCCTCAAGATAGTTTGGCTTGAGTGTTTGTCCTTTGTGATAGAAAGAATTCTGAATATTCTACAATGCATACAGACTTTAATTTGTTCCAAAGTTACTTATGTAATATATTTAAAAAAACACAGGAAAAAAAGATATAGAGATTTCGGTAGAATTTTGATATCTATGGATTTTCACTTTTCAAATATTGCAGTATGTATTATTTCTTTCCATTTTGGTTAAAATCTCATCAAATTTGATCTGATGTTTGTTGTAAGAACTGCTTGTACCCTTAGTGTTGAAGGTATTGCTTTGTAAATTGCTGTAATTACCTCTAAATTAGAAACTACTTGGTTAACTAATGTTTAGTCTTTTTGGGTTTTAAAACTCTGGATCTGCACAAAGTATATAATTATTGAAGAGAATCACTAGAATTTTTACTTTTACAATTTAATAAAATATACATTATAAATATGAAGAAATAACAATTGTGATATTCTGCTATCTTTGTAAATAAAGAAATACCCTAGTCATTGCTATTAATTGAAATATGATACAACCAAATAAAATTTTTGTTCTATTTTTAACAGCCAGAAGAACATTTTAAAGTGGCTTCTTATAATTTCGGTATTTCCTTTGTAGTCAGAGTAGCGAAAAATGAATATGGACTATAGTTATTATGTATACTTAGAAAAAGGGTTCCAATGTTTTATCATGTGTTTTCATTTTTTGTTTTTGGTTGAGGAATTTAACTGTAAACCTCCACCTTGCCAGGCAGGTGCTGCACCACTGAGCCTCATCCCTGGCCCATTTCTATGCTTTAATATTGAAGATTTTCATTACAACTGTTGTTTAGTGGTTTATTTCAATCATTTGTTGTCCCAAATTATTTTTTACAAAAATTCAAATTAGACATTCTGAGTTCAATGGGTATATAGTTCGTGATTTTTTAGCTAAAAATCACCAAATCGAATTCATAATTAAAAATTTTTCCAAAATCTTGACAACCTTTTAATCCATATTTTCTTTTACAAAATATCTTATTTTTATCAAACAGTAAAGGCAACAAAGCCTAATCAACAATATTGTGAAAATATACAATGTTTAATTTTTATTTTTTATTGGCAATTTTTACCATAGCAATGCTGAAGATATATGCATATATGTAAACTACAGAAACTCTATCTCTTTTTCTGTTTCTCTCTGAGTTGTTATATTCCTATCCATTTCAAGTTAATGTTTATTCATCAAGAAAACTAGACATTTTGTTAACTTTCCCAATGCAATAAAAATATTTACTTACATTATATCTTTAATTTTATGGCTTCTGCACACTTTTCTACACCTACAGAAGACATTTATTCTAAAAATCATTACAGTTGCTAGCATGTATTTTTTTCTATCATGGTTCCATTTTATTTTATAGTCTTAAATTTTTGATTCATCTAGATTTATGTAGTGTGTATGTTACTGCGTACAGTGAATGTGGAAGACATGAAGTTTCAATTCCATTTTTTTATTCTAATTACTATGCAGAATTTCTACCTTTCCCCTATTAATTAGAAATGCAATATCTTCCATTATGTGAGGTGTATACACAGCACATACATACACAGAAGTATGATCCAAGAGCAGAAAGGTTTGTTTATCTTGTTTTTGTTCTGTCACAAGTACAGAACAGAACAGTACCTGGCTCATAGAGATACTTAATAAGTATTTTTGAACGCACATACTCTGCCTCCATTGATTGCCATCAAATCTGAAACATTCGATCCCTTTAAACTCTCCCCTCCCCCACCTAAATATTTCTGAAGACAGACTTGTGGAAATTTTAAAACATATGTAATGGAATTAATTGAATTTCTGGACTTCAAAATGATGTGGTTAAGCCTGCCTTTAGATTTCCCTTTCACTTCTTCTGCTAAAATGTCTTAGTATTTTCCATAATTTCAAAAACATGGAAGTTCAAGGACAATCCTTTGGGAAAGAGTCTTTCAGTATTTTGAATCTAATACAGAGATCAATGATATTTACATCTCGGAGGCATTATCCCTTGGAGGACTGTGGTAAGCTCCTTATGCACTAATTGTAAATCAAACTCTCATTCACATTCAAAGTAGCATTTTTGAAGTGACATTTTTATACCTTTAGATCTCTACAGTTTCTTATAAAAATAAAATCATTTATAAACTTCACCATTTAATCTTTAGAATCAGATTGCATGAAGAATATCTGACAACTGAATAAGAGTATAGCCGGTGTGAGAGATTAACTATTCTATAAGAGAGTGTCTGACATCTCAGCTCCTACAACAGGAGCAGTGATGTGTTCTGACTAAGTATTCATTCACCTCTCATTTTATTCCCATGATTGTCTGTGCAGGCCAAGAAGGACTACATTCTCTACAGTCATTTATCTTAGAATGGGTAGAATCAAGAACTGTGGGCAGGGGAGAACAAGTCAGCATCACCTAAGAATCAGCCATGCTGGAGCATGGGGGACCGACCAAGAAGGCAACAATCCATCCTTCCTGGTAAGTGGTGCAAGCAATCTGAGGGCATGCCAAGGAGAGAATAAGTCAGTGTCTCCCATGAACCTACCAGTGTGCTGGCTAAGAATCAAACATCCCATGCCCGTCCCCAGCCCATTAACAACTGGATGATTTCAAGGTCAACCACAGTTGATAGCAGCTAAGGTACATAAAGCAACTAAATGCTTATATTTGGTTGATTATGCTGACGTGGGGCCAGCAGATCTGAACATCTCTTGGAAAGATGACAGTATGCAATATAGCAGAAATGGGGGATTTCCTTCTATCTTGCCTTTGAAGACCAATATTGTTTCCACTGTTTTGCTTTGTTCTGATTAATTGTTTTATTCTATTCAATATTCTCTTTTGATTGGTTTTATAGTATTCTGTTTGTTGTTTGAGTTTACAATACCTGATTGAATGG
Source organism: Dolichotis patagonum (assembly GCA_004027295.1). Taxonomy (NCBI): domain Eukaryota; kingdom Metazoa; phylum Chordata; class Mammalia; order Rodentia; family Caviidae; genus Dolichotis; species Dolichotis patagonum. The sequence goes on from PVJX010024587.1 coordinate 11,248, forward strand.
ACAACTATTACAAAGATAAGAAGACATATTATGTATTACGTTAGTTAGTACTGTTATCCCAGTATCCTGCTCTGAAGTTCTGTACCAACTTCACTATATTGTCTTGATGGGCTTTGTTCTATCTTATTTTGTTATATTTTACTATTTATAAAATTAAAAAAAGAACTGTCAGAGTTTGTCTGATCAAAGGGCCTAATCTCTGCAATGCTTAGGTGTCTTGGTTATTTTTCCCTCACTGCTGTGACAAAATACTGGACATCCAAAATTAAGGAAGCAAATGATTATTTAGCTTACAATTTGTGGAGGTTTCAGTCCATAATCAGCTGGCTTCAAGGCAGGGTGGCATGGCATAGGGGAAACACGTCAATGGTTAGTCACAAAGTTGGATGAGGGATTGTGCAGAGGGTGTCCACACACTGGAGGCTGAAGTGTCCACCCACAGTCTGGTGATTACTGCAGTGTGCTGTGCAAATCCATATTAGGAGGTCAATGGGTCTGCAATGGAATGCTGAAGAATCCATGACAAAGCCTGAGCAATCTATGACAAAGGTTGAAGAGTCCCAGGCAGAAGCTGAACAATCTGTGCCAGAAGCTAGGAGATGCCATCCAAGCTGAAGGCAAAGATGGGCGAGCTGATAGCCAGCAATCAGTCCTTTCTTATTTGCCTTTTATTGTATGCAGGCTACTCCCCTGGGGTGGGTGTAGCACTCACACCATCTCTGTGCCCTCCTCTTGCACAGGCTGAGGATGTTACAAAGTAAGGACCCTGGTCCCCTGCTGAATCACTTAGTTAAATTCCTGATCTTCTCAGGTTGACACAATGAAGAATACCCTAGAGTGGTAATGGTTTGTCTTCCATACCCCAGGAAGTAGAGCTGCTGAGTTACTTAAACTTCCAGACTTCTCAGGTTGACGCAGTATATCAACCGTAACAGCAGGCTACCCTGATAAGACGCTGCATGTATTGTTGTAATTTCTGGAGGTCCAATCACTTTTCAGTGGATAGCACTGTCTGTCACTTAAGTAATGAGCAAAACTCCAATAAACACAGTGCGAGGCTTATTATTACTAATTAGTTTGTGACATTTAAGGTTAAGTGTAGAAATTATCCAGGCTTCTGAACTCTGATTTTTGTTTGTATTTCTTTGAGGGATAATACTGTTTGGGTCAGTGTGAAAGTCTTATTTCTAATTACTGTGCAGACATTCTACTCTCTTTTGCTGAACGGTCTTTCCCTTACTAATTAGAAATGCAGTATCTTCCATCATGTGAGCGTGTATGAGGAAAGTTCCAAGTGCAGGGTCCTGTTCTTGCTCTGAGCCTGGAAAAGATTCTCAGAGATTCAGCACACGAGAATGGTGAGAGTACAAGTCTGACTGACTGGGAAAAGAGAATGCACAAAAGATCAAGAACAATGATAGAGTGTGATGCACCAGATATGGCCAAATTGCAAGTTTTACAAAATTATGTATCCATAGCAATTTTTCTGAGAATATGTAGGTGTTTTCAAGAAAAATTTAATGCAAATAAGTAGATCTTTAAAGTAGACTATCACTGACACAGAAAGAAATTCAGTGTTCAGTTTCATTAGGTATAAGAAGGTCTTTATTAACAAAAATATATTGCCAACTTCATGAATTTTTAAAAATGAGTCTTAAAATGAATAGAATGCATTTATTCAATATCCACAATGAACTGAATAGCTGTAATGTGTATTTATTGTTTGTTCTATACAATTTTCTTACATGTAACAATAGAAAGAGCCTTTTAAAAAATCTATGAATGACCTTTTATGATCACATTACTGAAGCACTGCTTTTCAAGTCTTTTGTAGTGTGCACATTATCTTTGGATATATCTATTCAGAGTTGATGAGAGTACCTTTTCCATTTACTTCATTCTGTTTCTATGAAAACATTTTATCACTGAAAGCACAGTCATAGTCATTAGTAATTACTTGTGCACTGTCCAATTTGTATCCTCTGAAGGCTTATGGGAGAATAATTGCTCTACTCTGTCAAAAGAAGGAGTTAGCCAATGCTAACCCAAATATCCTTCTCCTCATGATGACCCTGAAATTCTTATTAGCATTAAAATTTCTTATTACATCACTTGTTTTCTATGCGGATCATTTTGAGTGGAAATTGTTCATTTTTTTATTCCAGTCTCTCGAAATTATTCTAGTTTCACACCTGCTGTTACTTCATCTCCAACAAACCTCTCCATTGTCACTGCCGTGACTCCAGTAACTTGAAGAGAGCAGGTTGCTTAGTCACAGATTCAAGAACAAGAGAAACTTCACTTTCTGATACTTTATTTTCATTGAATTATGCTGTTATGCTGAAGGAATGTTACCTAGGCTAATGAATATAGGAGCACAATGACTTTCATTTTTCTTTGGTGGGAAGCATCATTTACGTGCTTAATCACTTGAAAAAACCATTTGCTGCTATATATGTGTGTGTGTGTGTGTGTGTGTGTGTGGTGTATTTCTTATGTCTTTCTTATTAATAATCTTTTAATTATTAATTGAATTTATAATTCTGGACTTCAATGTGGTCTTATATTTATATCAAATAAATTTCTATTTCTTTAAGTGATTTTGAAATCATATTAGATTAACAAATAGTGTTCTTTTTGAGTGACCAGTAGTTTATGTCTTTCTATTGACTGCTGAATTATATTTTAAATTTATAATCTAAAATTTTTTTCAAAATCATTGACAAATATTTCCTTTATATCAGATATGTCCTATTGAATGGGGGGGTAAATCTAGAAATAAGGAAATCAATTCAACAAATGGATCACCCAAACATCACCTGCATGCTGATGAAAGGCAGATCATAGGACATCAGAATGAGAGCCATCATGAGTCTGCCCACACCTTCACTTTTTCCATAATCCTTCTCCTTCTTCTTCTTCTTCTTCTTCTTCCTCTTCCTCTTCCTCTTCCTCTTCCTCTTCCTCTTCCTCTTCCTCTTCTTCTTCTCCTTCTCCTTCTCCCTCTCCCTCTCCCTCTCCCTCTCCTTCTTCTTCTTCTTCTTCTTCTCCCTCTCCCTCTCCCTCTCCCTCTCCCTCTCCCTCTCCCTCTCCTTCTCCTTCTTCTTCTTCCGTACTGAGGATCTAACTCACGACTTCACACTTGCTAGGCAGGCACTACGCCACTGAGCTAAATCTCTGAGTATGCAGAAAAGAAACCACTTTCTATTTCATTAATTTTGTTAGGTTGATGAAAAGAAGAGAATAAAAGGTAATGTCTGTGTTCAGGAAGTTTGACAGGTGAACTTCCTAAAGAGAAACATACACCAATATCTATTACTTTCAAACCAACTGACACACCAACCAATCCCCAACAAGTGGTAAAAGATGCAGAATTGGAATTGAGGAGTGGTTGGGGAAACTTATATGTCAAGAAAACACAAAAATGTAATAAATGGTCTGGTTTTATGGCTTGAATGTGTCACCAAAAGCATGTGTTAAGAAATTTAATTCCTGATGTGACACTGTTAAGAGAAGGATTTTGAATAGGGGATGAGATTAGAAGGGCATTGCCTTCATGAATGAATTGGAGCCAATGTGCCAGGAAAGGATCCCTCATAAAAGATCAAGTTGAGTCCCTTTGTTACTCGCTCATTTTCTTGTGCTGCCTTCTACCTTAAGATAAGCAAGATGACCCTCTCCTGTGGTCAGGTCCTGTAAGCCAAGGATTTGTTCTTGTTGTGAATTATCCAGTTTGTGATGTTGTCTTAGAATAGAGCAAAAGAGACTAAAACAGCCCCTCTAACAAAAGCTTGCTTTAGAAAGATTTTAGTGAATCAGTATTAGTCTCTTACATAATAAATGCAGGTGCAACATCTTTTATTTGTGGAGATAATTTTAATTGATTGACTTTTCTGAAATTCTAAAAATTTCTTTCTAAATGTGACTTTCTGTGAAGTGAGATGGCTTTAACCTATAGTAAAATGATCACCTCTATCTTTCTTTCTAGACTCTCTTGCTCCTATGATGACTGTTCTTTAATTACCATTTACGACTTGGTTATAATACAGAAATTAATTTCAGGAATATTTTGAAACACATAAATCAATTATTGATGCACTTTAAATTAAATTATATGCATTTCAAATATATACTCATTATGCTAAGTAGTCTAGGAAAAAAATGGTTGAGACTTCCATCACATTCTCTTGTAATCAGGTTTTAAAGACTAAATGTTTGAACTTTTCCAGTGATTGAAATGATACCTATCTTTTAGGAAAGCAATGGACAAAAACTTGTCTGAACTTCCTAGAGATTCTAGTTTTGTTCTTTTTTGTTTTTATTACATTGACTTTCTTTGTTTTTTGAGGGTCCTATATTTCTGTAAAACTGGATGTTGAAAAAATTCTTAATTTTGTTTGGCATCACTGTTTTTCTCCATCTTTGATAGTACATATGTAGACTCCTAATTTTAAGAGCTTCACTTTTAATTTCCACAAAGAAATAGCAAGTAGTGTAAGGAATAAATGAGACCACATTATCAAGCATTCAAAAGCTTCCAATGTGTATGTCTCTCTATATATTTATACTTAACTCTCAAATTAACTCTTTTATTTTTAAAGTTTGAATAAATTAAGCCAATTCCTTTTTCCGATGCTTCTGCAAGTTATATAAGCTCTTTCTTAATTACATCCTCATTTATAGGTTTTATGAATAAAGATGCCATTGAGGTAGAGCAATTAATATTATCTAACAGTCCTTCCAAATTCATCTGAAGTATAGTTTATCTTTCATAGTAAACTGTGACAGTGCTTATGTCAAGAAGTTTTTATTTTATCATTATAGCTACTTTAACTGAAAAGAAATAGACAAAGAAATGGTGACTGAATGAATCAGCTTCCTATGGCAGTGGTTTGCCTATAAGTATGCTAGGGTATACAGTATATGGGTGAATTAGAAGGCATAATTCTTTCTTCAAAGAACCAAAATCCAAAATTGAGCGTGTTTGAGAGATAAAGATACAGCCATTTTCTAACACAGTGCAGTGTAGGTTGTACATGCAAAGAGCATTCAGAGATGCAGATGTTATAGACATGGATGTATCCAAAGAGAATCAAAGGTTAAAAGTCTTACCAAAAGGATAGTATTGTAAACAAATATAATTAATTTCAACGTACAAAACACTGTTGAGCTGTGATGTAGCAAGCTTATAAATAGAAAGCTAGGAATTGCTGTTATCCTATTTCATGGAGCCATCCTATTTCGTATATTATTTACTTTTCTACTTCTTTTCCTCTCTCTTGCCTTCTGTAGTTATTTCTTTCTTCCTTAGAATTTTAGCCTATACATAATATTGGCTCACCATAGTTCTAACGTTTAGGACTATGAGAGCTTTCATTTAATGATATCTCATAATCAAAAGGCTGAATTTTTCCATATCTTAATTCCAAATTTCTGAGGATAGTCTGGGGTTTTTTTTCCTTTGATACTGGGATTAAACGGACAGCATTTGCACTGGACTATATCCTTGATGCTGCTGCTGATGATGATGAAGATGATGAAGAAGATGATGATGATTTTTCAAGATAGATTTTCACTGAGTCATTGAGCAGCCCAGACTGTACTCAAGGTTGTGATCCTTCTTCCTCAGTTCCTCAGCGTTCTCGGATTCCAGGTGTGCACTGCCGTACTCAGATTGTTTAACAGCAAAACTGGCCTGAGCCGCTTGATTCCTAGTCTGTTCTGTTGGCTTTAGATGACAAATTTCTTTAAGATCGGTGCATTTTAGAGGGTTCATGAACATGTTCACTTCATGATTTGACCTAGGCCTGGCAATTTATTTTTACTGACTTAATTTCTCCGGGACTGATTCAGCCGACCGCCTGATCAGGCAGCTCTCTCCTCTCCTCTCACTCCCACTGTATACTGAGTGCAGTGTGCATATTCATGAAAGAAAGTGTATTAATGTGTTACTAACAGTATTTAAAATTGTCCTCCTTTCAGTTTTATGTAATAATTTATGCTGTCAAGTTTTTGCTCTCAATGGATTATTTATTTTGCTTTTTAGGAATCTTTGATCATGATAGGCTTAGGTATAGGGAAGAGCAGAGCTGATTTTGATTCCTTACTTTTGTGTAGTCATGCATGATTCTACAAGAATATTTTCCAGTAGGTGGTAACTTTTTAAATACAGAAGCCTCCAAAAATCCTCCTCATTTCTTTCTTTTCTGTCATTTTAATTATGCATGCATATCTTTTCACAGAAGTCAAAATAAATTGATTCAAATCTGATATTTTTAACTACTATGGAATTAAGATTTAAAATATGAACACAGATTTATCACTCCTACTCGTCCATTTTCATATATTAACTGAAAAAGGTTTCATCCCATCATTTTCTGTTACACAGCCATTGAGTACTCTGTACCCATAGCCATTTCTCTAATTGCAAATGGCAAAGGCACACAGGGCATTGGGGCCTAACTTTCCCTAAAGACTTGTGGAAGTAGGATTTAGGATGGTTGTTAGCCAAGAGATAACTTTTGGCTTCAGAACCATTGGGTTTTCAACAGATCCAAAAATTATAGGTGTCGATTTTGTTGGCATCTTAGGCATTATGAAAATCTCATCTTCAAAAGAAAAAAAAGTATCATCAATTTTGTACGCCCCATTGTCTTTCCCTTGAGTAAGCCTTGGCAACCTTACAAAGGCACGTTTTTCTATTTAGAAAAGGAAGCTATCAAATGTATAATAGAAAAAAAGAGGAAAACTAATCACTGTAGAAGAAAGACAGAAGATGCAGAAGGTGAACAATGAGCTAGCATTCACCCCCAAGGAAACCATAATAGCACAGTGGTTAGCTGAGTACTGGCATTCATAAAAATATGCTACAAGGATTATATTATTATTTGCCCAAATATGTACACATGACAATGTAATTGCAGTCACCAGAGAATAAATAGTTTAGAGCATACATTGAGTTCTTTTTCCCCAGAACCTGTAAAAATGGTTTCACTGTAAAAATAATTTCAGCTTTTTAGTGCAATCTCTAAATGTGGCCTTTGGGCCCACAGTTTATGGCAGGTGGAATGGCTCCATTTGGCCTAGCTAAGGAGACATGGGCATTTTGTAGGTAGTGACATAGCAGCTATAAGCTTCCAACCGGCCTTATGCCTGCACAGCAAGAATGATTCAGTGCAAAATTTGGAAGCATATTCTAATGTGTAGGTTTACAGTGATTTCCCATTTTGATATCTTTATTAATTATAAATCTTTGCTGAAGTAAGCTACATATGTATGCATGCATATACAATAATTTATAGTTGCTCTTAATTTTTCCATTTTTCACAAATTCTATAGATTGCATCTTACTTTCTTGATGTTTCAGGTCTTAAAGTGAATTTAATATTCAATCTTGACCTATTTTTAAAGAGGCTATTAATTAAGCACTTTAATATTCTTTTTATTTTTTAATTTTAAAGAGAATAAAACAGAACAGAACAAATCAGATCAGAACAAAACAATACAAACAACACATGATTTCAAAACAAGACAATGGGAAATCAGCAGTGGCTACCATAATATCTCTTGTTTTCTTCAAAATAGTTGTCTATATCGTCACAAATCATGATTTCAAACAAAACAAAATAGTATAAAACCAATCAAAACAAATGAATGAAAGCATTACAAGCCTTCAAAACCAAAAAATAGTAAAATCAGCAATGGTTACCTTATTCTCTTCAAAATAGCTGTCCATACCTTCACACATATTGAAATCAAGAAATAGAAAACAGAAGACTAAAACCAATCAAAAGAAAGAATAAAAGCATTATTAGACTTTAAAACAAGATGATAGAAAATCAGCAATGGCTACTATAATATTCTTTTTATTTCAGCATCATAACAGCTTTTGATTGTAACACATTACTATAAAGACAAATCTATTTTCATTTTATTACTTTCATATTTCTTTTATCATATTTATTGACCATCATTCTGATTTGATTAAACCTCATTTACCTCCCTAAAGTTATCAAACTTGCCCAGTCTAGTCTAGTTTACCTGTCTAATACTTATAATTCTTAACAGATATGATTAGGCAAGGCCACCTTGAATACATTTCTAAAACTAGTTACCTTCGTTTGACAAAAATATGTTTCTTAGGAGATATTGGCTCAAATTATTTTCATAGACTTGTAAATCACTAGAAATTTGAGAGATTTGGAGTAAAACAACTCAATTAATTTCCTGTTTCTCTTCAAAGCAAAAATATACACCGAGCCAATGAAACATTACACAATGGAAGTTTACGTTCACCAATGCGTGTTGAAAGGCTGAAATCATGTGCTCTCCAATGCTTGGCTCTGTGATAAAGAATGCAATAGTCTTCACTGCGTGGATTTTCTGCTGCCCGCTGAATCTTGTACATCATGCCCTCTACTCCTCCCTAAACTGAAAAGTTTTGTAGTGCACAATACAGGGAGATAGATACCTTGCTGGGCGTCGGAGAGGCTGTGCATCCCTGAGAGGCGCTCCTGACGGTCTCTGAAACAGGCTTTCACGACAGCCCTAGCAGGAATATGAGTAGGGCAGTGATTGCCTTCCCGCTGAACCCTGCTGTTGCTTTGCAAGAGAGGGATAGGAGTTAATTTTCCCTTTTCAGTTCTTAACATCTGATAGCAACTGACTTAAACAATGCCTTTTATTTATTTATTTTTTACTCTGCCCCCGCCCCCTTTTGCTTCCTGTAGTGGAAAAAGACATTGGGTTTTACAAAACAAACAGCACGCGACTAGAAACATTCCCTCTGTTCCGAGTATTTTCTGAAACTGAATTTCGGTAGCATAAATCGGCAGGGATGGTGTGGTATGCTGAGGTCACACCAGAAGCCGTACTTGATACACTCTAATGAGTTCCATGTAGGCCTCAAAATATGCTAAATATTCAAAAAGGTTATAGTATTTCTGAAATAAAAGTAAACATCCACCTACCCAGATCTTTAATTTTGATAACGAATTACTTCATTAAAGTTGAATTTTATTACATCCCACAGACTATGTCTCACGATGACCTTTGAATATGTATTCTTGTGTTGGGGATGAGAGACATGGTGGAATTTTTATTATTTTTATTTGTAATGATAACTATGATTACACACATATTCTCAAAATAAGAGAATAGAATGTAAAACAGTGAAAGAAAATGGCATTTTAGAATGAGAGGGTGCAAAAAATAGGGGTTATCCGTTTTATGACCAAATTTTCATTTCAGATCTCTTACTGGGCTACTAGGCTTTGTAGTAATTTGTTCATTCTTGTTTCATTAAATTGTAATTACTTTTGATTTATCTAGATTTATCCTTTTGGCTGGCTCTTCTATTAATTAAGCCATAGGATCTTTTAAGAGATGAATAATTCTCCACTGGAAAGTATGCAGTTGAAGTCAAGAGGTTATAAAGAAAATTAAGAATAGAGTCAAAAAGTATTATTTTAAAGGGCTTAAGATAACAAAATGGAAAAAAGGCAATGCATTATTTCTCCATTTTTCATCTTTACCACTGTTTCTAGCATTTCTATACTTATTTGTTATGAAAAAAATATATATAGAAGCTAACAAGCATTTTTTATATGTGTGTATATGATAATACATATTTAATGTAAATTTTTCTAGAAACTAGTTGAATTTCCTATACTAAATTTCCTAATACTAAATTAGACATAAATTACTAATATTTTTGGAGACCATCTTTTAGCAGTGAGAAGTACTGTATCTAGACCAAATTTTGATCTTCAGGGTTTAGATGGTATTACTCTGTAAGTATTGATTTCCTCAGGAATGTGTAATAGTTTTTTTGACTATCCATTTCATTTATTTTAAGATATTTATGATAAGACTTAAAAGACTTCTAGTAGTCTTAGATCACTTACAAGTGAAAAAATGAATGGTAGTTCATAGGAAAAAGTCAATTATTTTTACTTATTTCTTAATGGTTTTGCTAGATTTTTTTCATGCTTTTCATTGTTACTCAGATTTCCATTGCTATGACAAAATACCTGAGCAAATAAACTTAAAAAGAGGAAAGACTACTTTTGGCTTATAGTTTCAGAAGTGTCAGCACAGTGTTAGTTAACTAGTGTTTTGGGGCCTGTGGCAGGGCCTATCATCATGGCACAATCCAGCTAACATGAAGGTTCCTTTGCCATGATCACAGTAATTTTTACCTATTTTAGAACATACATAAAACACCAATGCACCACTTGGGGGAAAAACACTTTTTCACATTTTAAGTTCTTCCTTTTCTATTTTTCTGTGTATATTTTCACGTAAGTCTGATCATTCATCTTAGCAGTGTGTGTATTTACAAACTCTATTGCAAAACAGGTTATTATAGTTAATTGAGGAGAGTAAACTTGAAATAATTGACAAGGTGGGCATCTGGTTCTTTGACACTTCAAAATTTTATACTAAATTGTTAGCATCCTTTGCGAACAAATGGTGGAATTATTGGTCCCTGGAGAAGCTCACAAAAGCTTTCCATGGTCCACAGTTCCCCATAGCATATTCCACCAAAAATCAACCAACAATTACAGTACAATTGATTTTTTTTGACAACCAAGAATTCAGAAAGGATGCAGATGGACAAAATTGAATTAAACATGCCACTATGATAAGAGGCGTGGTGTGTATGAAGCATTATGGGAAAAAACAGTGAAAACATTGATAAACTATGCTAGTCAAACTAGAGAAAATGAAGCAGAGAATATGATGATTATTATTAATCATAATAACACTTAGAATTACTTAAATTGTTATTACCTAATTGGCTACCTTGGTTCAGACAGTGAGTTTCCTCAGAATCTTAAATGCAAATTGTAACATAACATTCAAATTGGAATTTTTTTCTATTTGTTGTATGAGTGAGGACTGCAAAGTTTATTTAAGTTGCTTCATTACCCAGAGTATTTCACATAATTGCCATTAACTATAGCAATCACTACTCCATGATATGGCTGAAAGAAAAGAATTTTAATACTTTTCTCTATTAATCAATTTTAGTATTCATTTCTTAATAGGGAATGCTTAATAGAGCACTGTTTCTCTTTCTCTGACATTTCCCCTTTTTATAGCACTGATGAATGGAACTCAAGCAGCAGACCACTTACTGATTAGCTGAAAATTTCTAATCATGTCACTTTGGAATGAGGGTAATTTGTGCAATGGCATAATAATTTCTTCATAGTAGAATGAATATTGAACAGTGATTGGTTGGAAATAGAAAAAAAATCTAAATACTAAACAAATGAAGTTTTAGGTTTTTCCAACTGCCTTTTAGTTTCATTCTGTATCTGTGCTTTTTTTTTTTAAATGTTCAGTAGAAACCTCTAGAAGTATATATTAAGAGTAAATATCCTTAAACTTTTAACAAATTAACTTTAGGATGGCAGAGTGGAAGTGGAATGAGAGATAATGTAGAAAAATTAGTCAGTTTGCCTTTTGTTTGCCTGTACTTTTTGCCTCCTAAATAAGATAAATTGAATAAAAGTAATGGTAGAGTTGTCTTTATTTTATTCTCTGTGTTTTTTCTTATGTTCCTACAAGTGTATCCGAAAGTAGAACAATTAGTTTTGTTAATCAGTTAAATATTTCCTACACTGGATTACAATTTAGTGTATTTTATCCTCTCAATTTAAAGGGTGTTGAAGTTTCTTGAGGGTCTAATTACTAGATTAATAACTACTTTTTTAAAATTATGAAATTTTAAAATATCTCATTTTCTGCACCAGAATGTAATTTAGCTACAAATGAAAGCATAGTAAATATTTGGTAGGTTTTAAAAATAAATTCATCATTTTAATCTCTAGTTCCAATGTTTTGAAGTTGTACCAAATAGGATATTTTTCTATTGAAAGTAGTAGAAATGGGTGTGAAAGTGTGTCTAATCTGTTTTTGTGAGGTTAATATGATTCAAGATGATGAAATGATTACTACTGCATGTTTAAAAGTCTGAGGTAACTTGATAGAACACTAATAAAATTATATACAGGCAAACCTGTTCTGCCCTTCATTGATCGGCTTAATTTTATATGGTGATACTCAGTCATCTACTAATGATATCCGTCATTGTCACAGGTTTTACTTCTCTTACTGCTAAACATATAAGTAACTGTGTGCTAAACTGATATGAGATCAAAGTAAGAATGGAATTGTCAAAGCCTGTCTTGATATTAGTACTAATTCCCTTCCAATAGATTAGATAACTCTGAACTATATATTCAGATATGCTTTGATCACCAAGCCAGGGAAACATCTTACAGAGAGTATACAAATATTTTTTATCCAAAAGATTAAATGTAGCTCATAACTAATTTATTTGATAGGTTAATTCTAGATAGTTTAAAGCAATTATCTCAATTGGATTAGCATTTTTGGTATTTAAACAAAAAATGTTATTTTTACAATCATGTGATTGTAATTTTCCCATAATTACATCGGGCAAGTTTGCCCTTAGAGTCACAGAGAATCTCAGCGGTTTTTCACGCAGATATGTCATACACTGTGTACCTTAGAAAATGTGTCCTAGGGCTGGGGATTTAGCTCAGCGGCATAAGTGCCTGCCCAGCAAATCTTGAGTTCGATCCCGGGTACTAAAAAAAGAAAGAAAGAAAGAAAGAAAAAGAAAAAGAAAAAGAAAAAGAAAAAGAAAAAGAAAAAGAAAAAGAAAAAGAAAGAAAGAAAGAAAGAAAGAAAGATGTGTCCTAGAACTTTCTAATGCATGTAAAGTATCCACTGGATACTTTAGGTACTGGAATAATATTGCTAAACAAAATGATTTTTCCTCCTTAAATCACTTAGATACTATTTACTCTTTAATATCAGAAAAAAATGAAAGATGTAACACTCATGTTTTTTCCAAACTAGTAATCAAGCTACAACATTCAGGTAGTATAATGTGCTACATTGAATAGAACTATTAAAAAGAAATTTCCCTCTTTTTGAACTGATACTTTTTTGGGGGCTTTCAGAGTAATCATATGATCCCCTAAAATTTTTTATCCTGATGCAAATATATTCTGCCAGGACAGAAGTCTAAGCCACGACTGCCACCATTACAGATGGACTCTCATCCTGTGTTCTCTTGGGACAAAGCCCTTCCAAGTAATTTAATATTTCATGACAGTGGATGTGGGAATTTGATATAAAATCTGGTTTACAGTATCTGACTGCCTGCTTTTCTCTGTTTGCTGTAGTAGCTCTGTTTTGCAAGGCCACATATAGTTTCAGGGGAAGAATGCGTCACTGAAAAACACAGTGTGAAGGAAGGCAGTCATTGGGTTTAGTCCAAGAAGTGTCTTAAACTCACGCTCATAATCCTGACATGAAAATTGTCTCTTTTGTTGAGCTCTGAAGTTAACAAAAGGTTCAGAAAAATCCAACTTCGTGATTAAAATCTATCCTCTTTGTAAACAAGGTGGGTCTGCACCTCTTTAAAAACTGTTGAAGAATCCCCGACAGAGCAGATCACATCTCACTTCTTGCTGAGCTACGGCAATCATCTGTCACACATCTTTTTCTCTCTTTGCCTCTATTTTGTATTCCACTGTTTTGTTCCAATCCCCTTTTGTTTTATTTGGCTGCGGAAGCCAGAGTCCTTTGCCTTTGGCAATAAAGCTTATGAGCAAACATTCTCTGTGCCTTAGAAAGCAAAAGCATCACCCCAGTCTGCAGATCCAACTGTGCCTCTCTCCAAAGTCCTCAGCCTGTTCTTAAATTGGAAGCTGAGGAGCTTTGCCAAGATTGCATGCTGCCAGGTGGGCTCCTTTGGGTTGGTCCATATTGATTCATGTTGGTTCCCCTGCTTTCTGTCAGTTAGTGATGCTGTCACAAGCTTTGATTCCTCATTATCTCAATTGCAAATTTTATGAAAGCATCATCATGCTACTGGTGCACCCAGGATTTGAAACTGACAATACCCCATCAATGTCTCAGGGGCACAGCCTTGAATTTCAATAATACAATTAAATTCCTGGAATGTGAGATTTATCCAGATTGTCGACTCAATATTTTCGGCACGTTCAGTATGTGAAACTACCCACACCCACAGCCCAAGCACAGCGTTCCTGTCAGTGCATAACGAAGGAGAAAGGCTTGATTGTGAACGGGGGGGGAAAGATAATCAAATGTTGAACCGGCTGAGACTGTTAGATGGAACTGTTAACCAGGCTTGCTCAAATCACCAGGGAATGCCGTGAGGGGATGAAGATTGGGGTTCAGTTCCGAAGTGTGTAAGCAGGGTTAGGGGGATAAGGAAGTCTCAGGGCTTGTTGCAGAAGCTGTGTACCAGGCCTTCGGAAGGATTTGTGTTTTCCCGCAGGAGTCACTTCTGCACACAGACTCTCTTGAAGCAGGTAAGCTCAACTCTGAGCAGCAGACTGACAGGGAACCTGTCATAAAAGATGCTGCGTGGTAAAATTCTGATTTTCACCAACACGAAACAAAACTACAAAGTAACAATGCCAGAAAAATTATGTGTTTTTTTTCTTTTGTAATTTGGGAGGATTGCTAGGGATGGGGAAATGGATGACAAGTTACTCAGAGCAGGTGCTGCCTACCTCTAATGGAATAAGCATGCTGAATACTTAAGTACCATGATTTGACTTTCAGTTTATTTATATACTGAAGACAGTGAAGACACTATAAACTGCATCTGCCTTTATCACACCAAACTAGGTATACTCTTTTTTTATTTCACTAGCTATCCCCCGTGGAGCCCCTACTCTCCCACCTGTGACCTCACAGAAGGATATTAATGAATACAGTCAACTTCCTGCATCTGCTGTGAGGTGACTAAGCCTTTGGGACTGATAAAGTATCTGCAGCCCTAGAGTCATTATCAATTTTATTCAGGATAGTGCACCACTGAAACCAGAGCACGTGTTCAAGTTCTTTCTCTTCTGAGTTTCCTGCTCCTGAAAAAAACAAAACGAAACAAACTCAGCTATTCAAATTGATATCCAAGGTCAATTGAAGCATACATGTAACAGTAAACTATAAAATTGTCTGCCCATAATGGAAGCATACTAAAATTTGATGGAGCACATTATATGTGACCTGTTACTACTGAGAGCAGTGATCTACTTAATAATATTAGATATGTTCATTACAAATTTTTAAAAATAATTTAAATTGGTTAAATGATACAGAATATATTTTAATATTTTGCTATAGTCTCTAAATGGCCAGGATTTCTTTTCAATTCACCTATAGAATCACTACATGGGGACTAATTACTTTCTAAATAGTATTAACTCTTAATTTTTACTTAAGCCTATTCAGACTTTGTGTATGTGTGTGTGTGCAGAGGTTGAAAATATAGAAAAGTTAGAGAAGAAAATCTGGCTTAAAGCTGTGATGGCATTTATATCCTGCATTATCTTGAAACAAATGCATTGAAGTTTTACTATTTCCATAGCTATATCTATGGAAGAGAACTATACCCGACCTTGCTGCTCAGGTGGTATGAATAAAATAAGATAACTCAAATAAAATCACTTTGTAAATTTTTAAGCACTCTGAATATCAGTTTTAATACTATGCTGTATTTTCATGACTTTAGAAGCCAGGCTTGTTCAGAGCCTTGTAATGCTCCTTGAATTCTATTTTCTTGACTTACAAACTTTGTCCTAATTGTATTTGATGAGTCCATTGAATCTGAATGGACACAAGTTTCTAACTCCTGGACTGCCTCTCTCTGTACCTCCAGGCAATCTGTAAGTCTGATCAGATTAAATACTACCTTGATGATTTCTTTGTTCCATGATTCCAACCCTGATTCCAACCTGAAACTTTTAAACTTAGTTGTGTAAGGTCACATTCAAATACATTATGCAGTTTTTGAGTTCAAGATATCAAAAATTGAAATATATCTTTTTCTTCCATACCATTTCTTCCACCCCAACATCATTTGGCATATTTTATTTTCTGTGATACTAATGCCTTCTCATTGAGCCAAAGGAAATTGCGGTATAAGTCTTGACTGATCTTTATCTTTACAATTTCATATCTCATTTCTATTTCTACAGTTTCTTCTATAACTGCCCATTTACTCTCATTTACTCTATCCCAAATCATAAAATTCCCTCATCTGGAGCATTACATCTACCACCTATTTGGATTGTGACTCTACTATGCCTTGTATAAAGTCTTCCTCGCCAATGAGAGTGATCTTCCTAAACAGCAATCTTACTAAATCCATTGTTCAGCTAAAATTCTTCCACTGTTTTCTCTTTTCCTTTGGCATAAATGCTAAGATATAATATTCAATATCAAAAAATTACTTTCCTCTCAAACTTGATCTGTACATTGATGTGTTTTAATATGATTTTCCATATCTATTAGTATTGGTTTGTCCTTAATACTTAAAAAATTTCTGTTTGTTTGCTTGTTTATTGCAACAGGGCATTGCTGTTTAGTTCAGGTTGTCCTTAAACTCACTATGCAGCCCAGTCTGATCTCAAACTCACAGCAATGCTCCTGCCTCGGGCTACTTAGAGCTAGGATTACAGGTATGTGCCAACTTGTCCAGATCAGCATATTTTTACACTGAAATTTTAGAAGTTCCCTTCTATCTCGTCTCTCTTTATTTTTTTGGACAAACTATTTAATGCATTTCTGAAAGCATGTGTGAATATTTGTAATTAAGGCTAATTGAATGTAGGCAGGTAGACTGAATAAATTTCTTCTTGTGCTGCTCCTGCTATTGCTATTATTGTTTTTATTGCTGAAATAAATTTCAGTGGTATGAAAACATTCTAATCTATTCCATTGATCTTCAGGTCTGTTTTTATTCCAGTACCATGTTGATTTTATTACTGTAGCTTTGTAGTGTAATTTCAAATCAGGGATTGTGATGCCTCCTGCCTTGCCTTTGCTGCCTAGAATTGCCTTTGCTATTCTAGGTCTCTTCTGGTTCCAGATGAATTTTAGGAGTGATTTCTCTAGATCTATGAGGTATGTTAGTGGTATTTTGATTGGGATTGCATTGAATCTGTATAGTAATTTTGGGAGAATGGCCATTTTCACAATGTTTGTTCTTCCTATCCATGAACAGGGGATGTCTTTCCATTTTCTGAGG
>PVJX010024588.1:8427-19066 GCA_004027295.1 Dolichotis patagonum
GCATCCCCAAACCCTGGCTTCTTTTGGTTGCTCAAATGTGCCCTGGAAGGCCTTCCTTTCTCTAGAAGTCCCAGCTTCTAGGCGTTCCAGACCTCCTTTACTCCAGTCTAGATGCTGCTCAGAGGCCAGGTACCCTGGCCGCCCATTCTTGTTAGGCTCCTGTTCTTTTCCCCTCCAGAAGATCACACACTCTGTGGTGATGTTTAATTGTGTGGGGACTTTTCCTCTCCTCCCCTCAGTAGCCTGTACTCTGAGGGAAGAAGCACGCATCTTTTATTGTTCATTCTGTCTCAGCACAGTGCCTGCAGCTCAGAAAGGAGAGGACTTACTGTTGGAGAGAAAAAAAGGAATGAACAAACACACACACAGCCAGAAAGTAGCCAGCCCAGCACTCAAGCCCAGGTACGCAATAGCCCACATCATACCCTCTTCCTAGGTCTTTGACCTTCTCTTAGGTGTTAAGCTCCCTCGTGTTTTTCCATGGTTGCGCTAACAGCTTCTTTTGGATATAAAAATAATACATCTTCATGCCAAAAGAAAGAAAAAATGGAAAGTAAGATGAATGTAAAGAAAAACAGACTAATCCCAGCACTCAGGAGGCTGAGGCAGGATGACCGTTGCAAGCTCGAGACCAGCCTGGGCTACAAAGTGAGCTCAAGACCAGCCTGAACTGCATAGTGAGACTCTGTCTCAAAAAGACCAAAAAAATAAAATAAATAAATAAATAAAGGAAAAGGAAAAGGAAAGAAAAGCAGACTAGCAGAATGTTGCCCAGTACTGTGAATATCTTGTATATCTTTCAAGAGTTAACTTGTAAAACATGTAAATATTTGCATGTATTTTTGTTCTGCTTTTATCCATTAATATTATAACCCCCCAAATTTCCCCATGGAATTGCACATTACTAAAAAAGTAAATTAAAAATAATTTACTTGAAATTTCAAAATAGCTCAAAATGCAGAAAAGTGCTGAAAGTAATCTAACAGAAAAATACTTATCCTCACCTAAATTACAAACATTAATACTTTTTAGATTTTAAAATGAAAAAAAGATACTGAATTTCAAAACAAAATAGATTAATAATGGTTCATATATTGCATATTATTATCTTCAAAGTATTTTCTCAGGTTACAAGATATAGGCATGAAAAAATTAACAATGAAAGCACAAACTTTTCTTTCTGAAGAATAGAGATTAGCAGTATAATGATCTGTCTTCTGTATATCCCTTCTTTCCCCCATCCCAGTTGTTCTTTCCTTTTGAGCAGTTTCTTCCCCTTTCATCTTCACAATAGCTAATTGTACATTTTGGTTTTTTTTTTTTTTTTGGTGCCAGGGATTGAACTCATGATCTCTCACTTGCTAGGCAGGCACTTAGGCTGCTAAGGTAAATCCCCAGTCCCTACATTTTGGATCTTATTTACTCTCAGTTTTTTACATTAGGGAGACAACACAATGTTCACATATGCAAGTCTGATTTATTTTACCTATGAGTATGGTCTCAAGTTGCATTCATTTACCTATAAAAGCCTTGAGTTTATCTTTACTTATTTATTTATTTTTGGTCTTTCTGAGACAGGGTCTCACTGTGCAGTTTGGGCTGGCCTTGAACTCACTTTGTAGCCCAGGCTGGTCTCAAACTTGCAACAATTCTCCTGCCCCAGACTCCAGAGTGCTGGAATTACAAGTGTGCACCACCATGCCCAGTGTTTATCCTTTTTTATAGCTGGGTGGTACTCCAGACATTGATGTTTTTCTGTATTTGTTTCAAATTTTCCTTTAAAAAACGCATGAAGTTTAAGCCCCGTATCCCACTCTTGCCCTTCCATCCATCTCTCCTTTCCAGAAGTGACCACTATTTTGAAGGTGAAGTACATTATTTGCAGAGTACCCTCTTGTGTAACACCATATTCCCTTGGGATGGATAGTGCTTTAATACCAGGTATCAATGCTACTGTGCAATGCAATGTTATATCGACTATGATAATCTTACACAACAATTCTAATGCAGTTGCTATTATAAACAGTAGTATTATGAATATCTTTGAAGACATCTTCTGGGAAAGAAAATGGTGCTCTGTGCAGGAGGATCCCCAGAAGTGGCCCAGAGTTAGGGCGTCACATGGTTCATTTTACTGGGTATGGACAAACAGCACTCCAAAGTAGCTGCGGTGATTTACACCCTCACGGGCAATGGATGGGAGTTTGTCTCTCTGTATATTCATCTTTAGACACTGGCTATTCTGTTAAGTACATTTAATTAGTTTGCATTTCCTTATCGGTCAGATGGCGTGTGGCTTTATATTTATGGCTGCGTCCTCTATGGATTGCCTATTTACATTCTTTGCCCATCTTACTCTTAGGTTATTTGCCTTTTTCTTATTGATTCATCGGTTTTCTTTGCATGTTTTGTTTGTATAATTCCCCCTTGCTATGTGCATAGCAAGCATCTTCTCCCAGAAGCCTATGGTGTCTCTACACTCCCCTGATCTTTTGTTATACAAATTTATTTATAATGGCTGCCTAATTGTACATTATGAAGATTAAACAATTTATTTAACCTGTTTCCAATTATCAGATACTTAGGCTGTTTCTAATTTTTCATTATTTTGTATAGCATTTCTATGAACATCTTTATGTATGAATCTTTGTTGCTTTAATTATTTTCTCAAATTAGATTCTTAAAATGAAAATTCTTGGTCAAAGGGCACAGACATTATCTAGGCTCCTGAGTACTGTTCTGAGTA
Organism: Dolichotis patagonum; assembly: GCA_004027295.1. Lineage (NCBI taxonomy): Eukaryota > Metazoa > Chordata > Mammalia > Rodentia > Caviidae > Dolichotis > Dolichotis patagonum. Next base: position 11,174 of record PVJX010024588.1, read on the forward strand.
CTGCCAGGATACGTCTGAGAAAAGCCACCTGAATTCAGCTTCAGCAGTCATGTACATTGCCAGTGCTATATAATATTTAAAATCCTTTCTAATTGGAAGGTAAAATGATATTTTGCTGTTTTAATTTGTATTTTAGCACTGAAACTGAAAGATAATTCTGCTACTCAGTATTTGTATTTCCTCTTTTGTGTATTGTGTGTTTCACGTTCCTTCTCCCGGTTAGCATGAAAGAATTTAAGTGATCAGACCCGAGAGCCAGATGACTTGGGTTCAAACCCCAGTACTAACACTTACCAGCTATCTGTGCCTCAGTTTCTTCATCTGTTCATTAAATAAGAACAATAATATTTTTCTCATAGTGTTGTTTCCCAGGATGGATTAAATGAGTAAATATGTGTAAAATAGATAGAACAGTACCTGACACAAAGTACTACATGAATATTTACTTTTATTACCTATCGAGAGCTTTGTTGTTTAAATATTTTTTAAATTAATTCCTTCTCTGTCATATTTGGCATGAATTTTTCCCCAGTTTGACCTGAAATTTTGTTTTAGATTTTCTTTTTTTTATCCCCATACCCTGTTTTAGATCTTCTGATACATGTTTGTTTATGATTTTATGAAGTAAAATTGATTGATATTTTATGCTGTTTCTCCCATTGCTTTTAAGAGTTGAAACTTTCTATCCAGATTGGAAAATATTCTTTTTGATTTTCCAATGATTTGAATTTTTAAATCTTTACAGGTAACCAATTACCTACCAAAAATTTGTTTTGCAGACCACACTTGAGGAGAGGGAGCTGGCTGGGTCCAGAGATTACCCTGCCCACTCTTTTTCCTTGGCCAAAAGCTCGGGTTTGGGGAAACACAGATGTCTGTATGTTTGGCGGCAGAAAGAGGAAATGCACACAGAGAGGATGAGCCCCAGGCCCAGCTCCTGCAGCCAGGCAGGGTAGGGACAGCAGAAAAGCCTGGGTACCTTTGGGCCCCGTTTGGCACCTGGCATGGGCTTTGTGCCCGGTCCTGGTGAGCAGCACAGCTGACTGACAGCAGGGATGGAGATGGGAGGAAGGCAGAGCTGACCTCCCAGCAGGATGCCGCATAACAGGCAGCCAGCAAGTGCTGCTCCTGCCAGAAGGAACTGCTCTAAAGAAGCAGGGTAGGTGGAGGCCCAGGGTCAGGACCTTCCTGCCCACAGGGTGGAGAAGCTTGGCAAAGGCCCAGACACTGCTTCTCTAATACTGCTGAAGCAAGCTCACTCAGGGTTATGTTCCTTATATGCATTATTTCCATCAACCCTGCAAAGCAGCCTCATTTGATAGATGGTTCTTGAACCTGGGCAGCATGGCTCCAGAATGAACTACACTCTGCATGTTAGAAGTCAGGCTTTGCCACACTTATTCTAGGGCCGGTAGGAAATATGTTAGGTTTGAAGGCCACATTAGGTCACTGTCTTTTTTACAGCCCTTTAAAAGTGACCGTTAGCTTGCATTATTATTGAGAAACAGGCCACAGGTCAGAGTTGGTCGTGGTTTGCTCACTCCTGGCACGTGCCTGTGGACCAAGCTGGGTTGTCCTGGCTCCCCTCACTGTGCAGCAGTGAAATAATTATTTCACCTTGTCCAAGAGGATTAATGCTGAAGCGCATATCCAAGTGGGGCACAGACCACTGAGAGGGGAGGAAAAAGCAAGGGGACCACACCCATGGCAAAAGGCACAGTGGGGAGGGAGGCACTCAGGGTAGAAGTGTGGAATCCCAAACATACTGACAATGACCAGGCAGCTAGAGACAGAAAGTAAGGGACTGGCTGGACCCTTGGCAGGAAGATACACACTAGGGCATATAAGTCGTGTGCTCTTCCCGCATTCTAGAATGGTGTCACCCGTCTAAGCAGAACTCAGGGCCACTGTGTCAGGCATGGTGAAGACAGAAAGTGCTCTGGCTTGGCAAGAGGCTTTTGTGCAGGCTGTTTGCAGGCAGGAGGCAGAGGAAGGAGAGTTGCAGTTAGCCTCTCTGCAAGCCAGCTGGAGTTGGGAACATCCAGTTTTCAAAGCAGGTAGGCGGGGAGGATGCTCCCAGCTTTACACAGGGCTCTCCATTGTGTGCCCGGCCCCTCCAGGTGCTGTAGGGTAATAAAATCCCACCTGGCTGACAGCGATCGGCTTTGCCGGCTCAAGGGCACAGTGGGAACAGTCTTGTGGTTACCAAGGGGTTTCCCAGCCCTTGAAGTAAAGGCTCTGTACTTGTGGGGCTCGGGATCACTGCGACAAGTGATGGAGCTCGCAGTCACCGCGTACGTATCAGCCCCAGAGTCCTGCAGGGAGTGCAGTCTCAGCATTGGCAGGGTTCTTGGTGCTGGACACAATGCCCGAATCTGTCCAGGCCTTGGGCCACCTGCCTGAGCTTCCTGGCAGCCTGGGTCCTCTCAGAGCCTTCTGCTGCTGGGGCTTTAGCCCAGGGCCTGGGAGCAGGCAGCACCTCTGCCGGCAGGCCTTACCTGGGATGAACAAACATCTGATGTGTGGGCAAAACCTTCTGACTGTCCCCTGAGCCACTGAACAAAGACATTTCCCATGTCTGCTGCAGCTGGGTGTGGCCGATGAGGTTCAAACTGAGATGTTCTGTAACAGCCCACCGGACCCCGCCTTCAAAGAGAGATGACACATGCCCTTCGGCACCTCTGTCTCCCTCTTCCATGCTGTCCCTGGGAATGTGGCTGTGGTAGCAGGACTTTCAGCCATCATCCCTGACCATGAGCATGAGGGCTGCTGCCTTGGGATGGTGCTTCTTAGTTTTGTACAAACATCATCTTAATTCCCACAGCAACCCTCTGACGGGTTATCATTTCCACTTTATAGATGAAGTAGCTTGGCTCATGGAGGTAAAATAACTCATCTGAGGTCACACAAGGGCCCCAAACCTCAGGTTCCTTTACTGTTCTAACCCCTGTGGGAGGTGGTAACAGAGTTCCGAGAATGTGGTGTACGCCGGTTTCAACGTGTTATTTAATAGAAGGGTCAAGTCAGGCATGGTGGTGCATGCCTGCAATCCCAGCACTCGGGGTGAGTCAGCAGGAGAACTGAGAGTTTGAGGCCAGCCTGAATTGCATAGTGAGATTCTAAAAAAAAAAAAATAGGCTCAAGCTCTGTTTTCTTAAAACATTCCTGTTATGAATACTTTGGGGACTCTAATCTTGTGTGATGACAAACAGTACTTCAGTAAACACCGTTATGCACCTGCCATCAGTTCCCATAATCGTCTTTTCCCATGGCTGTCTTCCTCAGTGGCCTGGGGCCCTAAGGACACATATGGAATCATTTTCCTCTCTAGGTCTTGTGTCCAATGCAGGCTATAAGCCAAAGGGCTCACAAGACTTGTGGCCAAGAGCAGGACCATGGGAATGGCCTGAGTAAATCCAGCGGGCAGGCAGCAAGCCAAGGAAAAAGGGGGATGAGGCCCAGAGGGATGGACCACAGAGGGCCCTAAGCATCGGGCTGCTGGCCTAGACTTGGTGTCATAGATTGTGGAAATAGGAAGTGTCACCTGTGAGGACCTAAGCAAGCTTGTGTTTTTACCTGGCTGGAGAGCAGTAGGGAAGGGAACGCATCACACTGAGACTGGGTACTGTTAGCTCCATTCCTAGGCCTGGCTTCATCTGCTCTGTGGCCAGACCCAGCTCCAGACTGGATAGCTCTAAGATGTTGTCCCTGGTCACAATGACACAGGAGACGAGCAGCTCCTGGAGGAAATGGCTCTGGGGTTGATGGCTCCACCGGGCCTGGAGTGGGGAGAGGCACTGTCTGTGTTGGCCCTTTTGTGATTAGTCTACCCATCACTTCCCAGGGCCAACAGTGTCCTCAAGGCAGGAGCTGGGAAGCAGAAAGAAGCCATTCCTGCACCAGGAATTCCTGCAGAGATGACTGGGTTTGTGGCATGGACTGCCATGGGGAAGGTATTTGGGAGTGGGCTGCCAAGAGTGCCCTGCAGACCAAAACATTTGGAAGCCCTCAGAAGAGGTGAGAGGGAAGAGAGGGAGGTGAGGAGGATGTGGCTATCCACCAGGTAAGAAAGACATGGGCCTGGAAAAGAAGGGATTTAGGGAAATACTGTTCAGGACACTGCAGGATCTGGCCCCTGCCCACCAGCCCCATTGCTGGTCTCTCACTGGTAGCCTCGTAAGAACTTTGCAGTTGCTTTGTCTCTTGCCTCTCCACCCCTGTGGTCCCCTACATGCAGCTTGAGTGATCCAGTTAAAACCTAAGCTGGACACAGCACTACTCTGTTCGGAACTCTCCAGCTGCTTCTCCTCTGATAGCATGTCCTACTATGTTCTATCCTGCTGACACTACCACCATGACTGACTCCCTTATAGTTCCTCAAATAGCACTCACCTCAGGACCTTTGACTTGTGTTCCTGCACTTACTGTTCCCACCTTGCCCCTGATTTATCTAGTTTGCCTGACAAAACACAAGCTCCTTAAGAGTGGGAACCCTGTCTATAAACCAGCATCTGAAGCACTGCATAACACACATCATGCTCAATAAAAACTGTTGTGTGAGTGAATGAATAAATGAATGAATGGCTCGTGAGGGCCAAAAGAGAACCTGTGGGGGTGGGAGAAGCCATGGATCAGCCGATCAAGATCACTATAAGAAAGAACACTGTAATGACTGGTAACCTGCAATGGAATGCAGCAGGTGCTTCCAGCTAGTGCAGACAAGAGGCTGGGATGAAACAAAAGTCATCCCACTGGAGAGTTGGAGCAGTGGCACGGGTCAGGCATGGCACTGACATGACACAGGCATGACAACGCAGAAGGTGGAAGCCCATGAGCAGAGGGAGGAATGTTCCTTAGGCTGGTTCCTTGCAGCCAGACAAGAGCAGCAGCCGTGGTTCAGCAGATGAACAGAAATGCGCACAGTTGATGGGTTTGACCCCAGAAGGCTGGGCCCACTCTAGAGTCCAGTCTCTTCTGCATCCTGCTGCTCCAGACATTGTCCTGTGCTCTTGGACAACTCTCTGTGCCCATGAAGAAAGTGAGGCCCACAGCAGGGCGATACCAAAGTGCCAGAGGTCCCTGCTGCCCTCGAACTGCCTTCCACTGCCGCTTCTATATCACAGCAGCATCTCATCTGGCATTTGGACCAACCTCTCATGGAAGGAAACGCTGACTCTGGATGAGGTTCCCCCAAGAGGCAGAGGTCAGCGCACCCCCAGCCGAGAGCAGGAGGTGCTGAGGCTGCGGTGGACACATTTCCTCAGTCATCTGCAGGGAGAACGTGCTATGGCATGTTGGCTCCGCTGGGTGACTATTCTTAGATCTAGGGAGCTGCAGATGACAGATTTAGAACTTACAAGGTGGAAACGTGTTGGCCTGTTTTATAAACAACTGAAATCCTCCCCACAACTGTCTTTCTGAATTCTGTGTTCTATCAAAACTGCTGGTTTTCTGGGCATACTGGCTGTCCTGGGAGAAGGGACAGAAAAGGACATTTACCTTCTCTAGGCCTCCTGTGATCATGTGCAGTTCTCTGGGCTTGCATATGACTCATCTTACTTAATGTAGCTGCCTGGGACAAAGGTGTTCTGCTGACACACTGCGATGAAGACGGAGGGGCTGGAGGGGCCCAGAAACCAGCATCGTGTGCAATGAGGAGCAAGCACAAGCTTGGGGACCAGCAGGTCTGATGTGGAGCCCGGGGCTGCCACAGGACTGTCACATGTTAACCTCTTCAGGAGTGTGCAGGCAGCTCTCCTGTCCTCTGAGATCTCTTTCCTGTGGTGACACAGCTTCCCTCTCTATACCTGGTAGCATAGCCTGCTGGCCTTACTGCCAACCTGGGCCCCCTGTCTTGGTTAGTTTCAAGTTGTTGCCATTCTTCTACAACTATGGTATCCAGAACGGGATTCGGCTCTGGAAGGGATGAGCTCACCAAGATGTGCACATCCTAGAGGCCCCGTCTTGGTTAGCACTGCCCCAGGTCACATCAGCTGCTGTGGGGTTTGGGTCTGCTGCCTCTAGGGGACCCGCAGCCCATGTAGCACCCCCAACTGTCTGCAGCTCTGCTATGTCTCTCCAGCCTGGGCTGCCTGCTGGTGTTTCAGACCTGGCTGGAACTTTCAAGTTGTCTCTACTTAGTATCATCTTATTAACAAACAGTGATCCTGGAGCGACACTAGCAAGGGACAGGAGCACAGGTACAGTAGCTAGACGGCTGCCAGTCCTGGAGCTTGGTCACTGCTAAGGTCTCCCTGCAACGTTTTCCCTGTGCACGTCTGGAGCTCATCAGTGTGCAGAAGAGGAGGCTGGGAAATTACGGGCATCATAGGGTAGGGTAAGAAGAATCCACGCACAGAAGATGAGTGACGAGTTCACATGGGGAGGGCACAGATGTGAGATGGGATTTCCCCGAGGCTTTCAGCCACTGAATAAACACCCTGCTGTGTGTGCTTGGTACAATTCAGTTCAATCCACTCAGTGCACCATCTAGGCCCCCACAAAGCACAAGCACTAGGACGGAGGGCTGGGGATCCCTCCCACAGTGACAGTGCAGGGAGATGAGTGCCCTGAAAAGGTGAACCCAGAGAGGACACGCAGAATAAAATTGTACTGAACTTCGTGTCAATAAAAATTGTAGTATATTTATTATCTAGTATATTCATATATATATATATTTAAATGTTTAGGCTACTTTTCTTTTTAGAAAATGTTTAGGTTCTCAGAAAATGAAGCAGGAAGTAAAAACAGCTCCCTCCCCTCCCTGTTCACAGCCCTCCTCACTCTCGCCTGTACAGGGACAGAGGGGTCTACTTGTTTCCATGGATGCTCCAACACTAATGTGTCATTACTGCTCAGCCCACACGGTTTACACTAGGGCTCACCTGTGGTGGGGTGCATTTCATGGGTTTTGACACATGGATGATGGCATGTATGTATTACCATTAGAGCAAAGACCGAGCATCACTACTCTGAAAACCTGAAACCTAACATATTGCAAAATCCAAAACTCTGTAGTATTAACATGAAGCCACAAGTGGAAAAATCCCACAGCAGACCTCATGAGATGGGTCACAGTTAAAATGCAGGCACATTAAAAATACTCTAAAAAATTATCTTCGGGCTATTCGTGTAAGACATTACGAAATGTAAGTGAGTTTTGTGTTTAGACTTAAGGTCCTGTCCATGAGGTACAGTGTTATGTACAAGCAACTATCCCAAAATCCAAAAAAGTATGAAATCTAAATAATTCTGGTCCCAAGCATGTCAGATAAGGGATATAACCCATATAATACTGAATGGCTTAACAGCCCTAAAAAATCATCTGACTTTTGCCTATTATCTTTTTATCTGCCAGAGTTGATAAGTAACTGGGTGAATAATTACACAGTGCCCATAATATTCAAGCATCGTTCTAGTTGCAGGGGATACAGCAGTGAATAAAACACAAGATCTCTGTCCTTGAGGGGCTTACACTCCAGTGAGGGACACAACAAGCAAGTAGACATGCAAATTGACAAGAGCGTAGCTAGTAATAAATCGTAAAGGAACTTAACCAGAATGATATGACTTAGAAGAGGGGGTGGTGTGTTTCAGGCACTTTGTCTCAGGGGCAAAATACCCAATTCCTGCAACTTAAATGTGGAGACATTTATTTTGGTTCACATTTCAGTTCATAATCGGCTGGCTCCAAAGCAGGATGGCGTGGCAGAGAAGAGCTGCTCAGGGCCTGGCAGATAGGAAGCAGAGACAGGGGAGGAGCTAGGAAGGAAGATAAACCCATCCAGGCCACACCCCCAGTAACCCCACCTCTTCCAACCAGACCTCACCTCCTAACAGCAAGTCAGCTGTAAGCCTCCATAATCCAATCACTTCCCAAAAGCCCCAACAGGA
>PVJX010024589.1:0-27914 GCA_004027295.1 Dolichotis patagonum
ATCATCAGGGAAAGTGAGAACATGGGTCATATGATGTATGTAAGGGAACTGACCCCACTAACAGCAGAATTAAGTGCCTTTGCAAAAAGAAATTACCCACTTTGTATCCTTTTACTTCTGACTCATTATCCAGGGCCTTCACTTGATCCCAATTCAGGATAATTTTGGAGTCTGATGAATTCCATATGATGTTTCCAGGAGGTTGGCTTGGTGCTATAAAAAAATTTAAGATATACAAAGTCACAGATTATTAAATCTCAATGGATTCTGAGGAATATCTCCTTACTAGAATTTGAGAGTAGAAGCAATTTAATGGGCTATTGCACTAATACGTGTCTTCAAGGTCACTGAAATCTGACAAGATACAGCACTGCAAATGGAAAAAGATTCAGTTGGTCGCCTAACATTTATAGCTAGAAGAAGTAGCCTTTTCCAGTAAGGAGAAAAACATTTATCTTTCTGTTCTCTAGAAATGAATTTGGCATGGTATTCTGAAAGATTCCGTTAAAATGTTAAGGTGAATTTGAATCCACATAATGATACCAATTAGTATGCAAATGATCATTGGGAGGTGGGGATTGGGAATGAACTTGAGTTATGTTTGATGAGTACCCCACGTATTTCTAAGTGAGTTTCTCTTACGTGGCTTTCTAGTTGTGACATTGACTGTCGCACTGGAGGGGCCTGTCCCAGCAGAATTATACGCCTTGACTGCTAAGTGATACAAAGCACTGCCTTGTAAATTGGTGATTTTTGTTGATGTCTGATTTCCCACTGTTCGTATTTTTCTAGCGTTTTCTTCCTTGTCATCATGTCTCCAATATTTAACCTGAGAAAATAAGAAGAAAGAACTTGGAAGTCATATCCATTGGGAATATTTCCAAACGTTATCAGGTTAGACTTTCTATGTGTGTTATAATGATAGAGTTAACTTTCTACATCAATCCATGAGCAGAACCTTGAGAAGAGAGGCTTGTGTGTCCTGAGAAACTATTCAGAGTAGGAAAGGCCATTTTGTGTGTGTGTGTGTGTGTGTGTTCTTGGCTTCTTAGTAAGGTGGCAAATCAGCACAACATTTGTTGGTTATTTCTTTCTTTCGTCTTTATATTAGATGTAAGCTTATTTTTCAAACCTTCTCATAAATGCTCATAATTGTATATACTTCGAAAAATACTACTGGAGTTTAACAGAGACAAGGAATAGTCTCACAAGTGGGCGAGGGGCATGGACCTGAGGCACACATTTCTTGCCTACCTCATAACCTTGTATCCGTCCTCTGTTCTTCCCCAATGGGGAGGCCCAGAAAACTTCAATATCTGTGGCAGAAAGACTTCTGGCAAAGATGCTGGCTGGTGGTTTAGTGGGTTCTGCAGATGAATAAGGAAATACAATTATAATTATAATATTATTAAAATGTTATTATAATATTACTCTATTAGATGAGCAAGATGCACTGCTAGACAAAGCACTACAAAGAGCAAAGATTCCATGGGTATAGAACCATCCTCAATGATTCTGAGGCAAACCCTCGTTTTACAGAGGAGCAGTGATTAACATCAGGTCGGTAGTGGTAGTCAGAGACTTGTTTTGAGTCTTTGGTTTATAAATCTGGGGGCACATGAGATTAAAGTAGGCCAAGAGTACTTAAATTTAAGCACCAGGTCTTCAAAGCCAGCAATTCCTTCAACATAGAGGTTTCTTAATCAGCATTCAACATGGGTAACAGTTCTAATCACTGGATTATGAAAATGAGAGAGAGAAAATGAAAAAGGCAGTCAACTGACTTGACTATGACTCAGGAGACCTGGATGGCATTTTCATTCCATGCAGTAAAGTCTATCATCTTGGGCAACTCATTCACTATCTCTGGGTCTCAGCATCCCCAGCTACAAAAGATAGGTTGAATAGGTTGTTTCCCAATTTTCAGTTATTTTTTTTTACCAGATTTCTGCTAAGCTGCATACCATGTGTATATAAAATTTTCCTTTTGATGATCTTTCTTAGTAAAAAATCTAGTTTAGTCATATTTCAAAAAATAATATTCATGAAATATTGTATTTGAATGTATAGTTATATATTTTACAGAGTTTCACATATATTTTATTGATTTATATTACTGCATAACTTTCAAGGCTCATCTGATGTCATTTATAATCAACAGCTGCACTCCCCCTGGAATGCATATCATATTCCAAGAAATGTTGGATAAATAGACCTCTATCCACTCATAACACTATAAAATTCTATTTATGTTTTAATTTGGCATTTATTAAATGTTGCTAGCCACTAGTGACTCATCTTCAGAAAATACATCAGAGAGCTGGGCGTGGTGGCACACACCTGTAATCACAGCATTTGGGAAGCTGAGGCAAGAGGATTGTTGTGAGTTCGAGGCCAGCCCAGGCTACAAAGTGAGCTCAAGGCCAGCCTGAACTGCAATGGTGAGACCCTGACTCAAAAAAAAAAAAAAAAATTAGAGGGAATATATCACTGATACCCAAAATTTATAATAGCAGGATGAGACTTTTAATAGAGGAATGTAAAACTACTATAAGTACTATGACTGTAAATGATACCAGATAAACTAAGAGAAAAAGAAGCAGCTACCACGCCCACCTGGCAAGGAGTTTCACAGAGGGCCTGGTTTTCGATTTGAGGTGGGAAGGAGGGGCAGGAATTTACATGGGGACAAGACAGGGAACCAGAGGAAAGGGGGCACATGCCAAGGGGTGGAACCCTGTCCAGATTTGGACACCGTTGGAATATGGAGTATGTATGCAAGCAAGAATGGTATGAGGCAGACAGAGAAGCAGGGGAGAAGTCATGGAGGACTGCTGAGTCTAAAGGATCATTGCTCTGTTGGTGGAATGAATTTATTGCATCTTCACTGACTCCAAACTGCTTCAACATTCATATATTTTAGTCTCATTCTGAGCATCCTCTTTAGAATAACACACAGCAAGGTTAATGAGGTCTGTGTGAGAGGCAGCCTGGCAGCAGGGACAGCCCAAAAGTGGTAATAATGTGCCAACACCCTTAAACATTATTACAGAGAAGACAAGGGGTACAACCACACTGCTTCATGCTTATTCTTTTCTTTAATACATAAGAATAAGTTCTAAGTACAGTACTATGTTTAAAAACCTAAGTGCTAAAGGGGGATGGAACTTTCTATTTCGACATTCACTTAAAGGGATAAAAGATAAGTTTTAAAGTAATAACAGAGATACGAAGATCTTATATCTATCACACTCAGGTTCTTAGCAAAGAGACCAATAATGGGTAGCTATGTGTTTTTAAAGTACCATATTCAAGAGTTGGATAGTAGATAAGGAACCAATTTTATTTTGCGTTACACTTTTCTCAAATTAGTATATGCCTTCAATTTAAATGTATTGTATATCCTGAATTGACTACGTACCCTCAATTCAAAATTGGTTGTAAAGCATAAAGGGAACACCATTTGAGAAAGTAAGAAAAGGCAATTATCTGCATAACATAAACCGTACCTTCTTCAGCAGAATACACCACTGTGGTGGGACTGAAAGGGCCTTCTCCTTTGTTGTTGAAGACGCCAACTTTAACCTCAAAGGGAGAAAAGGGGCGCACGCTCTCATTTCTGAACACATATCTGGAGGCGTCAGCTGAGGCCAGTACCGTCAACATCCATATCATTTTGCCATATGGTCGGAAGGCAACCACGTAACCAAAGCCCCTACCATTCTGTAATTCTTCAGGGACCGTCTGGGAAGGAAGGGATGTGGTTCTCAGAAATCACACTTGTTTAATTCAGATGCGAACACTGTATCCCACTCAAGACACTGTTGCCTACACCCCCAATGTTATTTTGGGATTTGCCAAGGGTCTCTTAAATTTAGGTCTGGCCCTCAATCTATTTTAGATATTCATGAAGTATTGGGCTTTCATTTAAAAGATTAAATGAAAATTTGCAGTGGAGAGTTTGGCTGATAGGGCAGACCCAACTCTAACATAGGTAGAAATGACTGCAAAACACCGGACAGTTGATTTAAAAACCAACACTCTCGACATGTGCCATCTAACACTAATTTTCTCTCAGTGCCACATAGACAAAAGAACTCACTGCAAGAATAAAGACCATCTTGGCGCAGGTGAAAGCTTCCCTCTTGGTTAATGTAAGAGCTCGGGATGAGTGGGGAGGGATTTCTTTAGCTGTTGGGGCTCTGGGGGACTGTCAGGTTTTAATTTCTGGGGCCATTGTCTAGAATCTTTCAGAAACGTGAAGGACCCTTTCTGAAGTTCCCACATCCTCTCTCAAAATCAACTTTTAATAAATTGGTGACTAATCTTCCTCCAGGTTCTTTAAAAAATACCTCAATCTAACAGCAAAGCCAGCTGCCAGGAGTTGTGCTGGTACGCTGAACTGACTGCCGGCAGATGTTTTAAATCAATTGGTCATGCAGCAATTCAGAAAGAAAAGAAAAACTGGTTTTCTCTGAACCAGTCATCTTTCTTTTATCTTTTAAATTTGTGTTGTCTTTCCTTTTAGGATTGTTATTCCTGTGATAGATAAAAATAGAACTTGCCCTGAAAACTGATGGGCAAAGACATTCATTTCCTACCAACCATTAGTGATGAGAGAGGAAGTGTTTGTTCTCAAATGGATTTTGGCTGTTAAAAACAGAGGAGGTGACTTCCTGGCCATGTTTAACACAGAGGAAAGTAAGAAAGGATCTACACGAATGTACATCCCTTTTGTGCTATGATTCATTTACCTCCCAGGTTATAACCAGCTCAGATTTGCTGCCTCCACCACCACTGACGTTAGCTGGGGTGACTTCGGGGACTGTGCAGGAGACAAAAGAGAAGTTACATCAGGTGGCAGTGCCTCATAGGGGCCAGTAAAACTGTGCGACTGAGGTGACTTACTGTCAGCAAACATTCAGACACATACACCTTTGAATCTGGAGATTAGAAACAGCATGGTGAGGGGGCCCAGCACAACTGCTGGAGGAAGTAAAATGTACCAAGGAAATTGCTATTAATTACCAGTTTCCTATTCAACAAGGTACACACACGCTCTGGCAGATCTACCCAAACCTTCTGCTGCATCCTAGAGACAGTGAGTTCCAGAGAGGAGGAAAAGACTGAGTGCTGACCCTCAGGCTTGGTTAGACATTTATTAACCACGTGGTGGTTCACAGAGGAAAGACAGGACAAACTGTGCCCATGCAGAGCTTACAATCTAGTTGGAGGGCAAGAGCACAAGCAGGCTGATCACAGATCGATGTCGACAACAAATAATTATGGTACAGACAGAATGGAGAGGCGCAGTGCAGTTCTGGAGTGGCAGGCTGCTCGGAGGAGGAGGGTTGGGCTAATGGCTTCTCAGAAGAAGGTGAATTTTGAGCTGGGTGTTCAAGCAATTGATGGACAGTGGTTGACCCCTGGCTCACTGTGTTTAACCTCTCTGATTCCCAGTGTTCTCTGTAAAACAGGGGGAAATCAGGCTTGCTTCCTCCTCAGGGTGGATGAATGGAAATAATTCAATTATAATTTTGGAGGGGGACAAGAAAGACTTCAGGTAGAATTTTAAGTTGCCTGGCTAGGACATAAAGCTGGCAAGTGGGTGTGCCCTCTTAGTTAAAGCCAGTGATGAACTTTTTTTCTTTTTCTTTTTCTGAGAGTACAGTCAGACTTCGCATTTGCTTGGGGAGTTTGTTAGTCCTTCAAAAAAATTTGGTCTCACCAATGCTGCAACCTCAGCACATAGCACAGACGCAGGCTTCCCACTTTACCTGAGAGAAGTAAATGTGGTTATTCTCTCCCTGCGCTCATTGTATTTTCCAAATTCCAGCTTTTGATTATGGTTTATACCGTAAGAAAATCCTAGTGAATATTTCTGAAGAAATAATTCTTTGTCATTAGTGATTTCTGTGAGATGATTTTATATGAAATGTGTGTATGTGCATGTGTGTGTGCGTGTTTAATAATCCTGTTTGGAGAGTTGGTAGCACATGAACCAGTGAACAAAGAGTTGGTTTTTGAGAGAACAGAGCACAGTGTGGCTTTTGCTATACAAATAGACCCAAGGAACAGGGCTAAATTCCAGACTAAAATTCAGTGCTTGCGAATCTGAGCAAACCAGCTTGATTTGTCATCATTATAAACATTTAAGGGGAAGGACATGCTAACAGAGAGCCTTCTTAAGGTTAAAAAGCAGGGTGCATTTGAAGCCTCTTCCTAAGGAACAGGAGCTGGTGGAACAGACCATGTGCATCCCGAAGTTACTCACGGGCCTCTTCTGTCCTCCGTTTCTCTGAGGGCCGGCTGGGCTCCCCAATGCCAATCACATTGGCTGCAACAGTGCGGAATTCATATTCGACCCAAGGGTTCAGACCCACCACTGTTGCTGTGAATGTCTTTCCATCAATGAGTTCTGGGACTGAAAAACATAAAAAGGTAAGGCTGTTTCACTGAATCTCTAGCAAATAAATGCAGACACCATGTTAGAAACACAGGAAAGTACTCCATGCATCCATGCATCATCTCCTCCTCCTTCACTTCCCCCTCCTCATTGTCTTATTCAGGGGATTCTAGTGGTCTGATAGTAGCTGCACAAGCTGTTGCTACAGTGAAGTAATCTCAAGTAAACTATACACCTCAAATCAGATACCAGCAGATGACATCACAAGTGACACAATCTTCCGGCCTCAAAGCTTGACTGTAATCTTTACTATTATCACCAAACATGTTTTCCTACATACATTACAGGTTGTGTGCACTTTTAATTCTTACAACTATCACACAAGTAAGGTAAAAGCAATTTTTATTGTGCCCATTTAGCAGAAGAGGAAAATGAAGATGTTCAGTGATCTGCTGATTTCTGTAGTAGAATCGGAATGAGAATTCACTGCCTGACTTCCAGATTCTTCTCATCTTTTTTTCCTAAGTAACTCCGATGACTCAGCAAAAAGTCACTGATTACAGCAGGAAGCATAGAAGCTCATTTCTGTGTTTCAGTAAGTGAAAATGAAAAAAACGGGGGTTGGTAAAATCAATATGACTTAAATAAATTGCATAAAATTAGATATACAACTCCATTTATTTCTACTTCAAAACATTAAAGCCACACAGCTAGCCTTTGGGGACTAGAGGAATATGTATCGTGCTTGTGGGAAATACCTGCTCATCTAATTCTTTTCCTTGAAATTAAATCTAAATTAAAAAATGAGATATTAACAGATGTAGAGGTGGTATATGAATTGTTTAAGACCCAAAAGAGATGTGATTATGAAGCTTTTAAAAACTAGGAAGCACACCGTAAATATAATGAATGAGAGAATACAGATGAAATGCTGCTGCTGATAATGATGGTTTAAAAACACAATAGAAACTGTAACATTGATTTTGAAAAAAATCACACCTCTTCATCCCCAAATTTATCCATCCAAAAAAAAGGAGCAGCAAGTCAGAAGACTCCCTACAGTTCTTAGATATTGCTGTCTGGAGAGTTTCATATGAACTTTACAAAGCCTGTGATTATAGGCTGGCATAACCCTCTGCTTCACAAAGTGTATCACAGTGGTACATAAATGGTTTTAGGTAATACACAGATTGATGCATTTTCTTTTCATAAATAGTTTTAAATATGTTAAGGAAAAAAAACCAACACGACTGACCCATCATTTCAGATATTATTGCTTAGAATAAACAAATTGAGTCTATATGAGGGAAAATGTTAAATAAATGATGGCACAATTAGCTGAGTCTGGGAGACAAGCCATAAAGGTATCAGCTACAGCTGTGTCCACCTAGATGTTCCTTGGCTTCTGCCACATTTCACTGTCCATTGTGCTAAGTTCCAGAAGTTCCTGAGATGCCAGAACCAAACTTCCAAATTGGTACCTGTACTGACTGCTTGCCAACCCACGGAGAATGGAGTCCTGGCTTGAATGACATACATGGTGATGGGGCTATGGTTGTCAGGCCCAGGTCTCCAGGAAAGCTGAGCAGTGGTGTCTGTGATTTCATCAATGGTCACAGCTTCTGGGGGACCTGGGGGACCTGGGAAAGAATAAAACTCTCAGAACTGGGCCAGTATGCTCAAATGTCCAAGGAAATGATCACTTGTCTAAATGGGGTACTGGCCCACTCAATCATTTATTCATCCACCCACAGACCTATCAGATTCATTTTGAATATGTACACATGCCAGAACTCTGCAGGCTCTGAAACTACAGAGAACAACGAGAGATTTCTTTTCCTTCCTGGGTCTTAAGAAATAATAGGGAAAAAAAGGTAAATAAATAATTACAATAGAATATTTGTTTTGATGTTAAGAGAGAATATTGGGACATAGCAAGAGCTCAAATCCATTTCTCCATTCATCATTACTTTGAGTTCCTACTATGGGTCTGGTAGAGTTATCTGGTGCTACAGGACTGATAAATGTTAGATATTGCTCCTCATTTCATGCAGGTAACAGTCTGTTGGAAATGGTTATTTCAACTCCTGAGGGAGTGAACTTGAGCAGAAATAGATGTAGGGCATTGGGGGTCACAGTATTGCTCTGCACATTATGCTCTACTGTAGTTACTAACACCCCACACCGCTCCACATCCAGCAGGGGCACACACTGGTGTGCAAGGAACTGCTGTGAAAATGACCAGTGCTCAAGAGTCATGTGACTCTCTTCAAAGCAATTTAAAAATTGGGTTGGAATCTAAAGATCCTCATTTAGAGTTTCTGTATTTTTCTACTTTGCCCACTTCTGTATTTTTCCACTTTATCTTTCTGATATTCTGATGTTCATTGTTTCTGTCCATGTTCTTAAACCATTGAAAGAGGAGAAAATCAGATTTAAATGAAGACTGGAAATCATGAAGGAATAGAGGGATGGAAAGCAAGTAGCAAGCAAAGGCAAAATATCAACAGGGCCAGAGCAAATACCCAAGTTGTCCTAGTTTCTAATGTAAAAATCTCTGAGTAGGCAGCTAAATGGCTTTAAACAAGGCGCACTACCTCAGGAGAGAAGGTGATCATGAGCGGGTACGATAGTGACCTCCTGCCCATTATACAGGCATGGGAGTTATTTCTAGGGGGAATAGTAATCCAACTTACTCCCAGAATACTAGTGCGCCATGTCACTGGCAGGGGTGAAGCGGAAGAGGGTAGCTCTCATGGACTGGTGCAAAGTTAATGGCAATTTCCCAAAGTAAGGCTTTGTTCTGGGATCACTCCTTCACCTTTTACGTGATGCTCTACATTCTCTTTCTTTTTTTAAAAATTATTTTGATAGACCTCATATGAGACTAAATTTATCTTTCCCATTCCACTTTTGAGTGAAATATCTGGAAATCTGTATCTGGAACTGATTAATTTTTCATGGTGACATTTCAGCATGTCAATCTAATGCCACCTGGAAGTACTGAGGTAGTCTTTGGCCGTCAAGATCCTTATTAACTAGGTCCAGAAGACAAAATATTCTTCTTTCTTCTTCTTCTTCCTCCTTCTCCTCCTCTTCCTTTTTTTCTGAACAGCTTTCCCTCCCTAGTATTTCCACCCTCTTCTCTTTATGTATGCTGCTTTGATGGCCTTTAGAATCTACGTACTACAAATAAAAAAGTGTTCATTCTGGACTAGAATTAAGCTACAAGAAAGGCTTAGAGTCCATGGTTGGCAACGTGTAAGAAGGAAACAGAAGGATGTTTTGAACTGGGTCTTGGAGAGAAGATGCGATTTTCATGGCTTTGTTTATTCTTTGTCTCCCTGTCACCTCCCCCCACTAGTGGGTAGCTATGACCTTATAGAATGTTTACTAACTATTTTAGAGAAGTTGGGTCCCGCTTTCAAAATGACAAAATGTGCAAATCTTTGTCCTCTGATCAAAATGATAACATGGCCAGGGGCCACAAACATTTTTGTCACATGCAACAGCAGAGTTTTGACACCAGTACTGCTTCCTTGGGGAAGAGTGGTCTTTTTAGCTGCCATTGGGGTGCTACAGATTGAAGCAGACATTCGAGAATTTAAGTATCCAGAATCAGTTTCAAACACACAAACCCCCTTACAGGGCAGTGAAACAGATTTCTTCTTCCCCTCTGTAATATGTTCAGAAAAGCTGCAAGGGCAAAGCAATAGGCAATAAAACAGACGATTATAGTTTTAAATTGCATATTAATTTATTGACCTTATTAACTGATTAGACTAAATTTTCTTTTAGACTGAGTTTGCAAATTCCTTTTGGTATTTGATGTTATTTTCTGTGAAATGAAGTATACAATATCATTTAAGAACTTCAAGTATTACTGATTTAAATATTTATTAGTCTAATTTATTGGTGTCTAAACTGCTGATCTGAGCATTACCCTAATTAAATAAAGCATACATTTCCAGTAACAGAATTCTTTTGTTTTCAAGGGAAGCACAGACAAGCTCTGGTATATTTTTAAAAATAGAAATATGTTTGTTTAACTTATTCCATGTGTAGTTATAACTTAGTTGAAAGTTTTTTCCCTTATAACCCATCTTCATGAACACTGACTGAAAGTTTTTTAAAGAATTTAAAGATAACCAAAATGTACATGACATAAATGTTATGTCTTGATAACTCTTGATAATTAAGTTGTTAATACTTACACATTTTCACCTCTCACATTCTGCCTGGAGCATATAGCACCACTTTTTGTTGCTTCATATAATACTTCATTTCCTATGCATGCAGATTTACCTGCCTCCAATTCTTATACCCTGGATTTTCTTTTTCTTACAGTGAAAGTTTGCATGGGCTCAGTCAGCAGGCCAAAGATACCTCAACACCAATACTTAGGGATTCTGATTAAGAAAGTATAAGCCAAGAGGTTATTTTGATAGTGTGGGTTAGCTTCACTTTTATTTTTAATTAAACTTTTTTGCAGTACTGTGAATTAACTCCAAGACCTTATGTATACTAGCCAAATACTCTACCACTGAGCTACACCCTAAACTCAGCCTTATTTTTAATACTTTGCACACACCTAAACATATATGAGTTAAATTCTGATATGGTACTGGTTTGCTAACATTTTGATTTTCATTTGAAAATGTTTATCAAAGGTCCACTTACTTTTTCATTACAAATTGGCTTGATGAGGCTTGGGAGGTGTGGCTCAGCTGAGTTGGTCATGCTTTTAGGCACACATTTGATTATGTTGTTAATATGGACTCAAAGAGAGTCTCATAAAAACTAGCTTTCATCATTCCCAGCACTATTTGCTACACCCCAGGCAGTCAAGAAGTGTTTCCCTCCAAAGCCATACTTTTACAACCTGGACAGGGCTGAGGATATAGCTTAGTGGCACAGCTCCTGCCTGGCAAGTGTGAGGTCATGAGTTCAATCCCTGGTACCGGAAAAAAGAAAAAGAAAAAGATCTTTGTACAACCTGGACAGCCCTATTAACCTCAGGGGTAAAAACGAAACTGGAAAAACGTGATGATGAATTTATGCCACTGTTAAACCACTAACCTAAAACACGAATGTAGTTTAGTCCAGATAAAATACAAAAGGGCACTGTCTCATCTTTAAAAAAAATTTTTTTTAGTGTGTGTTCATCTAGAGCTATTCGAGAAGGTCATATCAATTCCAAGGAGAAACACTTGTCCATGAAACTTCTCTGGGCTGTTAACCACCATTTATGATGTTTAGCTCATGACTGACTTTTTTCCAGAATTCTAAACCACGGAAGTTTTAGAGCTCTGTGCTAGAGTAGATATCACAAAAAATATTTTAAGGACAAAGAAAAAATTTCAATACCTCTTACAATCAGGTCTGCAGCAGCAGATAGTCTGTCCACACTTGTTTGTACCATGCAGACATATTTCCCAGCATGCTTCAGTTGGATATTTCGGATCATCAAATCACCAGCTGAATCCTGCTGATAATGTAGGGGAAAGTGGCTACAATTACTTTTTAATGAGCTCTAACTACCATTATCACATGAAGGATACTATGACTAATGGATTTACTTTATGCTGACTGGTGAAAACATTTGTGATGCAAGCCATGGCCTATTAAAAATATGTGAGCCTGTCTGAGAGATAACAACATGAACATTTTCAAAACGTACCTGCAAGAAGACCTGTAGTGTCTGGCATCTCTAGATCTTTGAAGTAGTCTGCCACTTTTGTTAGATGGACTTAAATTTACACAAGGTGGCTCTTGATCTAATCTCAAGGGTTTCTTTGGACATGCTCTCAGCCTATAGACTGCATTGGCATCCAACATTTTGGAATTCTAAATTTGGAAAGGGGAAACAAGTCCACATTTGGAAACATCTACATTTTCTTGCACGTCTGATTTGCAGCCAGAATTTTGATTGCTCCAGGTTTGAATTAAAGGATTATGAAGACCAGACTCTCCAAGGAAATCTTGCATCACCTAGTGTGGAACAGTGCTAATTTGTTTTCCAAATACCAAATGCATGTTTGATTAGCAAATGAATAGAACTAATTACATTCTAGTATGAATGTCTACGTGTTCCAGAATTATTTCGACACAGTCCACCAGCATGGTACTTTTAATAAATATGAAGAGAACCCTCCACAGGCTATCAAAAAAGTGGTATTTAACTGAAGAACTCTGCTACACCTTGGAGTTTGGTTTCATAGCCCTGTTAATCAAAAGCCTCAGAACAGCTGTTCAAGCAAGCAGCCACCTAAATAACCACATTTGGAATGCTGTACTTCTGTCTAAACCCTAATGGATGATAAGATAATTTGAGGATATATTGGCCCTTCTAGGTTTTGCTATTCAAAATTATATTGAAAGTCAACATAGACCCTGCTGTTAACTATTTGTCCAAATGGCAATAATAACTGATGGTGCTTAACCATACTTTGTAAATGGCAGACCATGGTGAACCTATGGCAGGTGTATCACAGGAGGCTATTCGTTACCACTAAAAGCTCTAAAAGGTTCACCACCACTCTTCTAGGTCCTTTAGTTAAATTAACTCAGTAAATACAGTTTTATGGCCAAGGAAACTCTAGCACAAAGAAGTTCAGTGGATTGTATAGTCACTTAGCTAACTAGTAAAAGGCAGACCCAGCCTGAGCCCACAGCCAGCTCCAGTTCCTGTTCTTAACAATGGTGCAACCTACTCTCCAGAAACACTACATCCTGTTTGAAATCAGTGGATACTGGTTTTTCTCTCTTTGTTTCACTAGAAGCCATCACATCCATATTTATCAATGGCAACAGGAGAGACGAACTGCCAATTGAGGTGGGTGGGATGGGAAGAGAGGCAAAATGTATAGTGATGGACAGCTGCAGTCATGATCATGATACTCGGTTGTTTCAATTCCTGCTGTGTGATTTCATCTATGTTTCTTAATCTGTCTGGGCCTTACTTTATCGACCTTTGAAAGAAGGACTCCTTGCCAGCGGTGCTATGTGATAAGAATCTAATGAGGCTGTATGTCTCCGTGAAATGCTTTTACAGACTGTAAAGTAGAGAGTGAATTTAAACTGGTATTATTGATGATCATGATCAATTTTCTTTGTGAAACAATCATGTCAGAGACCTTAAACTTAATTCAAGAAGACCTGTGGTTTTCTTTTTCTGTGATTTCTTAATCTGAAAGTTTTTATTTATAACATTTATGTTCTCATCAAGTTTCTACTGTTTATTGATCATGTCATATAACTCCTTACTAAAATGAGGAAATAATTGCTAACCTATATCATAGGGCATTTGTGAAGATGAAGGTGCTGACTGATAACAAGGTGATTGATAAATGACTAGGCACTCTGCAAATAAAAGGAATTATCATCTTCATCACAATAGGTATTATTATTAATCTTTCTACCTCAGACATTTCACTTGTCAGAACTTTAAGTAGATATTTAAATAAAAAGCAAGCCTCACAAGTGGATGTGTGTAAGTAAGGAAGCTTTACTGGCATTAGGAAAATGCCTATACTACCTTATGAATTCACTTTTTCTACTATTTACATTTTTATACTATCTATCAGGGGCTAAATAGGAGAAACTTGTAGCCTGAATATTTCAGAACAGGGCAACTTACTAACACTCATGATTTTGTGATTCCAAGCTTGCTCTATTTACTCTCAAGTTTTGACTGGGTTTGTATCTTTAAAATACTGAAATTAAAAAAAATAAAGTCAAGATTCAGTAAGTGTCTAATAAAGGAGACTTCCTTGGAAATATACTGTTAACTGAGTACTACATTCACCCTCCTACCAAAAAGAACAGAACAATGCGAGCTCCCCTCCCCACACACACACTGTGGTCTGTTCTCTTTCAGGGAGTACTTGACAGTATCAAAGGTCAATGAACTAATAACTTTTCTACAATGCCAATAGGCTAAGTCTACTAAGCATCATTTTCCTTACGCTGGGTCACGAAGCAGTCACTGAAATAGGATGGATTTTGGAATGGCACTAGTCTACCTCTTTTATTATCAAGTCCCAACTCTGCAGACATTACTGATCTTATGGCCATTACACTTAGATTTCACATCTATGGTGCTAGCATTAATCGTGCAATTATTTCAGCTATACTTGATGGTGATAGTGCCAGTTTCACAGAGACAGACAGTTCCCGTAGGCCAACAGTAGTCATCAGTGCTTGACTGCATTATGGTGTCTCCATTGGGGCCTCAGCTCTGCCACAGCATAGAGAACATGTATGTCTGATTGGCAGCCCATCCATGTTGACTTTGAGGGAGCTATGCTTGCTCATTGGTGTCCATGACATTCTGGGAGATACTGTTTTTAGTATCTTATTTAAGAATTTAGTTTTAATGTAAAAACTATGAATCTGCTTAATTTATAAAGAATGTTCTCAATATGTACTTAGTTATTATGACCAATGTTATCTTGCCTTCATGTAGTACAAACTTTAAAGTTTATTAAGTAATTTCTTTTGTGGTAGGGATGGGGCTATGCATGTTTTTAGACCTCAAGGTATTTAATATCCTCAGTACCTCTATGAAGTATCTAATATCTCTTTCAATTAGCCAAAGTTATTCAGCCAAACTAAATGAAGGAAGTAGGTCCAGAATGGTTACTATTGGTAATGTTATCTAGTCTTTCTCAACTGGGGTTCCAAGAGTGAATCCCTAAAGACTTGAGACAACCACTGACATAATGAATTAACTTTTGTCCTTTGTATCTGCAATGATATCAGTTGGACACCGTCCTTGGGAAAATTGAGAAAATAGTCACTTAAATCATTTTTGATATTCTGTGACTCATACTCTGAGAAAGTAGGTATGCATGTAATGAACAGAATTAGCACTATATTTAGGTGGAAAATAGACTCCCAGTATGTCATATGAATGGCTTTGCAAGCATCAAGCCTGTATATTCAACCTATGGGAGTTAGCATGAGATAGGCAAATACTATTCTTACAGCATTGTAGAAGGTGGGAGGGCTTTAAAAACCAGACCCCTATTTCTGTATTCTGTTGTCTTTTGATTAGTTTTCTCCAAGTGAAGAGAAGTCTGAGAGAATCTTTATTACCAATGGAAATATAGGGCTATATCGTGGCAGAAATTTGTTTTAGAAAAATTCTAATACATCCAACACATTTAACCTCTCCCCAGATCTAACCTTTTCTTACATTATGTTTAGTGACAATACATATTCTTATAGCAGGTAAAGCATTTAAAAATTTCAAGCATTTGGATTCAAGTTACCTAGAGATAATAACCAGCAGACTTCCAGAATCAAGAAAGTAAGTGCTAAATTTGCAATGATGAGTAGTCTATAAGCAACAAAGGGAGTACAAATAATGACCTAAAGATATATAATGAAGTTGTCTGTAAGATATTTTCTTACTAAAGTTTTATGGTATATTGTATCTTATGAACAGAGAATTTTGGACTTTGAAGTTTAAAGTTGAGTGCTGCAGTTTAGAAAGACTGGAGGAAAATCATGTCATACGTTAATCCCAGAAAACCTCACTTTCTTGATGCATACACAGAAAGGAGTAACTAACTTGTAGGACTGTTGTAGACTTGTAGAGCAGGCTTGCTATATACATTTAATAACTAGTATCTTGCTTTTTATGCAAATGAAATAGGAATTAACCAAGAGTTTTGCAAAATAAAGTGCTTCAATAAAATTATAGTTTTGTAACAGTCATTTTATTTTTTTCAAGATAACTACACAAGTTAGTCTAAGTCAGTTTCTAAAGTTTATTTGTATACTGTTTAATGTGGTAGCATGACATTAATACTTACCCCTCCCACTCTTTCAAAGTGGTCCCCATCCTTGTTGAAGTCTATCAGATGTTCATTAAATGACCATGTAAACACGATGTCTAATGAGTGATCGTGCGTCACCTGACATGGAAGAACAATGCTTTCTCCAACAGTGACGTCCATACTGGAAGGGGGAACCATTACCCTTGTTGGATCTGGAGTGTTAAAACAAAATCAAACTTATCAACAAAGCCATGAACTTGCATGAAAGTAAAAAGTAGAATCCAAGACCAAAATGTCAGTAGTTTTGCTTTGTTTCTTCTTAGACTGCGACCAAAAACATCTCAGTCATCTGTTAAGGCCAGACTGAGGATGGGAGGTCATTTTTAATATGAAAAGATGAAATTGCTTATTATGCAAACCTTTCCAAAGCAATAGAACTCAACAGGAGACACCAATTAGATCATGTAAGGTGCACGGCAAAGGGCCTACCTCTAGGCAGCCTGCTCAGAAATAAAGTTTCAAAAAAGGGTTTTATAGCTCTCTAGTTTCACTACATCTTAGCTGAGTACAAACAGAAGTCACTCTAATTTGAAGGTTGTTAGAATTTTTTCTTCAATAAAAGTGAGAAGCAAATTTAGAAAATTCAGGAAAATTCAAAGAAGAAACAACAACAACCAGAAATAACATCTAAACAAAACCTTACCTAGATGGAAACCCTGTTTTTATTTTGGAATAGTTTCCTTAGTCTTTTGGCTCATAGTTTTTTAGTTTTACTTGGCATCTTATAGTACATGTACAAGGCTCCTTTTGTCTCTACTTAATATAGTACCAATATATTTTTGATGAGACAGTTTTATAGTCTGCATAATATGCTATTAATTTTATGGTTTTAATTATTTTGAAATTAGCAGATATTTTAGCAAATTTTATTACAAATATAATGCTGTAATGAACATCACTGACAAGATGATATTACTTTTTAAAAATAAAGACTATTAATTAATTTTCAAATTTATCCTTTATATTATAGCTGTAAGTAGGGATGAAATAGGGTTTTTTAGTTGAGATCAGTTATAAAGTTCAAAACTACATTTATACACATGTAATTTCTTATTTTTCAATGCAACATAATTTTATAAATGATGTCAGAGAGTACAATGGTAATAAGAGTTTTAAAATCAATATTAAAGCCATATAAGTACCCAAGGAATGACATGAATTTAGCTACATGACAGAAAGTTTTAGACAAAAAACTGCAAATAAGACAAATCAAAAACAAGCAAGATAAAAGGACACTGATCAATTCTCTTTCATGTTCATAGGGTTGTGTTTCAGCTATGAGGTACACATTAAGAGTGAAACCTCACCTGGAAATTTTGAAATTATATTTCATAGGAGGCATTTTGGTTTTATTTTAACAGACATTTATTGTGTATATTTATAGAGTATAATATGAGATTTCATTACATGTGTGGATTTTGTAGTGATCAAGTCTATCTCCTTATAGCCATAAGGTCCTACTTCCTGAAAATCCTCACTAAAATTTTCTTTATAATGAGCATATTTATAACATTTTTTCTGCCCTTCTATACAACTATGGAAGGAAAACAATTTGAGTTGTTATAAGGAGAAATCTTAGTCTTAAGCAGGTTATCATTTGGTAGTAACATTCACTTCTGCTATTTTTTGAATATAGAAAAAGACCACGATAAGTATATTGATGGGCTTTTAGTCACTACTGAATGAGCGATAGCCACAAAACGAGATATGAACAGATACTGTCAGCTAAGAGGTAATGGGACAGAAATACCCTTATTTCAGACCCTAAAGCTATTGTAAGCCACATAATAAAAAGCTATTGATTCACTAACCTTCAGGAAAGCTACAGACTAAGATTTTGTTTTTGATTGAGGGAAAGAAGTAAAAGCAAATCTTATTCTAAGCAAAAACCTAGGAATAGCTCCATTATGTTATTTGGAGCTTATGGATTTAAATTTTCCTCATCTATTACATGAAAACTAAAACAGATTACAGAAACAGGCTAAAATTACATAACTGTATTTTTTTAATGTGGTAAAAATGTCAGTTAATTCTATTTAGGTATCTGTGCAATGATTTTATGATTTTGATTTTAAT
Source organism: Dolichotis patagonum (assembly GCA_004027295.1). Taxonomy (NCBI): domain Eukaryota; kingdom Metazoa; phylum Chordata; class Mammalia; order Rodentia; family Caviidae; genus Dolichotis; species Dolichotis patagonum. Next base: position 18,328 of record PVJX010024589.1, read on the forward strand.
GCATCATTTATTTTAGTCATCCACCAAACATATATTCTATGATACAGGATATAATAAATGAAGGAGATTGAGGGAATAATAATATTTGTAATAACTGAATTCCTTACAGCTGTTAATTGCTTTATCTCAATTACATCATATATTCCTATAAAACAAGTGTTATTCTCATGCTTGTTTAGCAGATGAGGGGACTGATACATAAGAGGGGTTAAAGAAGTGTCTGCTGTACTACTCTGCCTCTCTTCATTTAGCTGAAAACATGATATCCATGCACAGGACAATCCAGAGAGTAAGTCTAAGGACATAAGACAGAAATTTGCACTCCTAGTTATGTAGAGTTGACTGAAAATATTTAAATGCAGAAGGAATAAGAATTCCTTCCATGAAGTACAAGTGGTTTCAGTGAGATTCCTGCAAGAGTAATGAACCCACTGCCTCAAGTGAGACTCTAGTTTGAAGCTTAAGTGCTAAACATGGGGGTAGAATTAAATGTCAAGGCTCAAATCCTTAGAAGTATTTGTCTTATCTCCTAACAATTTTGGGGCTATCAACAAGGGGTTGGCACCTATCCCAAAGCTTATAGCCAAATTTGAAATTGGTCATGTTTTCATCTTTTCCCCACTTTGGTTCTGGGGCCTGAACCCATGGTCTTCTGCACATGAAGTACATGCACTACCACTGAGCCACACCTCTAGCAACTTGGCTCATATTGCTGATTGATATTTGCCTTCTGTAGAAGAGTTCATCACTTTATGCAACATGCAGGTATCCAGAATAGTTCTGTTACTGGTAAGTTACTGGCCTACTAACCATAGACCAGAAAATGCTCCTTAAATAAAAGATCACACTGGTATAGCTGTTATACTAATAGCTGTTAATTCATTTAAGATTTATTGCTGATTCATGTTCTGAGCCTGGAAGCACCAAGAATCAATGCAATGTAAGTCATGCACTGTGCCATCAGAGAGGTCTCATTGGGACAAGAGAGGATTAAACTAAAGAGGTGCAAAACCTCATTACCTCCTTGGTTTTCTCAAAGTGTATGTCTCTTCAGTATTCTTGCTTACTGTGTTATGAATTCTAATGCTTTTTAGTTGATTGATATCCTTAAATTTGAATACGAATGCTGTATACAAATAAACAGATGGCTTTTTGCAAACAAACTGTCTACCTTCCTTTGGTTTTAATTCATCAAGATCAAGAAGAACCCATATTTATGACTTTTGTTCTGAAGAGTCACTCTAGCAATTGTTCTGTGCAAAGAACTCTCAGAAGCAATTAGAACTCAGGATGTGAATTGATGGCTGGATTTGTATATAATTAAATAGCAACAATAAGTAAGACCAACAACAGCCTTACACCTTCCTTCTTGTGGTTGATCATACTACAGAAAATGGCAAATTCCAAGACTCCAGAGGACTGATGCTTAAAACTGTTTGTCAAGTGCTTAGCTTACCTGGAGTTAAAAAATTCTTTTACTTTTTACAGTGTCTTCTAAAATCCATGATGACAAAAAGTAAACTAAATTGTTTGTTTTATAGACCATAAAAATGATGAAGAAGATTTACCTTCTTGATTTAGTAATCAGATTAACAACTGGATGCAGAAACTACATGTATTCAAGCCATACTACTTTTTGTCTTTGTTGGTAGAAAGACATTCTGAGTTAGAAATTTTTGAATTAAAAGTATTCCAGCACCCCCCCATGATCATTTATCATTTGTCCTCCTCAATACAATCCCCTTCACTTTGAACACACTTACTCCATTGTTGTTGCCACTTTCTGAAACAGTTCTGGAAGTCACTTTCATGAGTGTCTTTCTGAGGTTTGAAAAAACAATATGGTGAATGCTGCTGCCAAGAGCCATTCAGCAGAAAGACAGACTCAGAAAAACATCCCTGTGTTTTATCATCTACTTTATTCACTGAATGTACACTGTGAGGCTTCTGGCTCATCCCCAAAGTTAAAATGGCAACAAAAGGTAAACGTTTTGAAATCACTTCTAGACATCAAAGCAGCTAGGACAATGCAATTACACACTCATGAAAGAGGTCTTCCAGAACTGCTTGAGAAAGTGACCAGAGTGATGCGATCAGTGTGTTCAAAGTGAGGACTACTTTGAAGGGGATTAATGGCAACATATCTTTCACTATAATAGATTTTTAAAAAGTAAGCATTCACTGTATGTTTATCACCCCTCATGTTATGTGTAAAAACAAATGGTCTTGGGTCTATGGATAAGAAATCCATTTTGATATTGTTTTCCTTATACTCTACTAACCATTCCATGTCAGTTGAAGTTTCTTTATATTTTTTTCATTGTATCAAGATGTTCACTTGGTGCCTATTAACAAAATAATACTGGGTGTGTTTTTTGGGCCATTTTCTTTTGTTAGCAAAGTTATCGAATGCATTGGTTTTGATGATTTTTTTTTGCTAGGGATAATCTTCTTTTTGACAATTAATTTTTATAGACATTTTTACACATGAATTTCTTCAAAGGCCTAGAGCTAATTGAAGAGCTAACAGCTAGCTCACCTTTCTTGACACAAGGAGGACTGAAAAAAGAACTCCCTTGGTAGTTAAATGCCACAACAAAGAGTGTTGATTAACAATAATAATAACCCTGGAGGTAAGATGTGAGAAGCTGAATTTTAGAACTCAATAGTTGGTGAAATTTTTTCAGTAAGAATGCAATCAGTGCTAGATAAGCTACACTTATCGATTGTGCATAAAATACACATCTAAAAGGGATACTGTAAATGTTAGATGAGAATTACAAGTCACAATGATTTCAAGCTGGACTAACCTTTTATCAAGAGTGAAATTTAATACTACACTTTAAAAACTGAATGACATAGGCACACACTGGAGAACTGGTAGTTCACAAGGATAAATATTTTATTGTGAGTGGAATGCATGCAGCTGCCAAGTTAAGGAGGTAATAATCTAGTTGCATTTTGTATTAGAAAGAACACAACTTACTAAGAATGTCCTTTGGATTCACTGACAGATTAGTACTCTTAGGCTACTAAGTGATCTAATAAACCTAATGTATCTGAAAAGAAAACTAATATTATTAAAGGTGTTTAGCATTATAAAGAAAAATTAAGAGAGATGTAGTGGTTTTCAAGTATGTGAAGGGTTTACAAGCAGAAGCTTAATTGTTTATTGTGTATTGCCTCACAGTATAAAGCAAAGTGTAACAAACAGGCATATATTGGTTCCTTGTAAGGGAGAACTTCCTAATAATTTGATCTTTCTCATGAAGTCACAAATCATGAAAAGGTGTGTTGATGTTTGCAGCTGCCATGACTTCTGGAGCAGAAGAGACAGTCTTCAGAAGGATGATGTGAAAAAAATATGAAAAGAAATTTGGTGCTGTAATCATACCAGATACATGGAACAACATAGTGCAAGGAATACCAGAGAAAGTGGTAGGCAAAACTAAAACCTTGATTCACAAAAGGCAAGATTTGAGTCATACAAAAAGAATAAATTTCAGGTGGAGGTGAAAAGATGGCGGACCGGTAGGTAGCAAGATATGGAGCCTCTCTGAGAGAGACAGCTCAAATGCCAGAATAGAACACCCTGGGGAGATGCAAACAGAGGGAGATGGACTCTCTCAACCCAGGAAGAAACTAAAGTGAAAAAAACTGCTCGAATATCAGGTCCTGGGCTACTATTAGAGAAGCTAAGATCGGCAAGTATGGCGCTGAGCCGCCTGAATTCCTGTCAGAGACCGACCTGACCCACCAAATGGCGCTGACGTGACAAGCTTGAGCGGCCCGAGAATGGAGCTGAACAGCCCTGCATGTGGCTTACCCGGAACCGGCCCTGCATGCGACCCACCCAGAGGCACTGTAAACTCACTGCAGCCGCAATGAGGTCAGAGGTCGGGGAGCCCGGTAGTTCTTTGCGACCAGCATCAACACACAGTGAGTGATGGGAATAAGACCCTCCCACAGGAAAGGGGCAACCAACTGAACAACATGTTGGATTTGGGCAGGACAGCCCTAACTCCATAAGGAAGTAGCTTCAGTTGGTTGCTTCCCTCGCCAAGCAGATTGGTGGTATCTGCTTGGACTGGGCTGCACCCCTGGCCAGAACCCAGTAGGTCGTCACAAACCAATTCCCTAAGTGCGGCGCGTGCTGACGCAGTGAAGACTCGTGAGGGTTGAATGGCCCGGAGGGGAGGAGCCAGCATACACTGCCCTTTTTTGCACTTCAGTCTCTGATAGCGGATGGCAGAGGGCAGAAGCCCCTAGCCTGTGTGCTCCAAAAGAACCCTAACCAACAAGAAAAGGGGTGGGAATTATACTATACACTTGTATGGAAGGAACCAAAAACATGATGAGAGAGAAATAAGAAAAAGCCCCCAGCCCCTAACCCTTAGAATATTGATCCAGAAGAGGTAAATACAAAAGAGATCAAGGGCAGCAAACATGCAACATCAAACACAGCATCAGCGGACATAAAGAGATATCTTCGGGACCTCGTAAATGAGATCAAAACTGAAATATTAATTCAAGTTAAGCAAGAAATAAGTAGATTAATAAAAGAAAGGCTGGGCACCTCTCAAGAAGACACAGACAGAAGAATGGAGGAACACAAAAGGAGAGTGTTCAATGAAGAATATAAAGAAAACCTAGAATTCATGAAGCAGATTCAAAGAGATTACCAGGAAACTAAAAACTCCATTGAAAGCTGGCAAAACTGCTTGAAAGAAACTAAGGATAAACTATCAAAACTTGAAGACAGGCTTGCAATGTGTGGTCATGAAAGGGAAAATCTCTTAAAAATAACAAGGGAGCAGGCATTAACAATAGGAAGGCTAGAGGATGACAAGAGGATCTATAACTTAAGAATAAAGCACGTGAATGAAGAAACAGGAGTCAAAACAAAGGAATTGCAAAGGCTATTCACAGAAATTATTATGGAAAACTTCCCAAACATAGAGAAAGGAAATGATATGCAGATGTATGAAGCATACAGAACTCCAGCCACCTACAACCAAAACAGAGCTACACCCAGACACATAGTAATCAAGATCCCAGAAATTCAATATAAGAACAGAATACTAAAAGCCATCAGAGAAAAGAAACAGATCATCTATAAAGGAAAACCTATCAAAATCGTGGCAGACTTCTTGACACAGAACATCAAGTCAAGAAGAGCTTGGAGTGAAGTAATTCAAGCCCTGAAGAAGAACAACCTCCAGCCCAGATTGATGTATGTTGCAAAACCCTCTCTAGAAATTAATGGAGAAGCAAGATGCTCCCATGACAAAGAGGAACTGGAAGAATTTGTGACCACCAATCCAACCCTACAAAAAATACTGAAGGACATTCTATGGAGAGAGAAAAAGAATATGAGGATTTCAGGAACAGTGGCAGAGAGGTCTCAATGAATGGGGCAGACAGTGGAATGAAACAGAAAAATAGACAACCAATGGCAGAAAAACAGAATAGCAGAAATGAGGCAGAGAAGATTGGCTGTAATCTCTAATATAGATGGACTCGATATACTAACAAAAAGAAACACAGGCAGAGTAGATCAGGAGATAGGGCCCATTGAGATGCTCTGTATAGGGACGTAGTGGGACCCAAAATAAGCAGTGCACCCTGTGGGAGTGAAAGGGGAGGAATTGTCTAAAAAAGGAAAGCAAAGGATATTATTAATAGGGTAACAAGATTTAAAATCTACATTATTCTCATCACTCTGCTTAGATGGATTACATGCTGTTCCAGTTTGTCTACTTACACTAGATTTGAGGGCATGGTCAGCTATCCCAAAAATAAGAGGACATATTATGGTAATCATCCTTAATTTCCTATCAACTTAATCTGAAGCCCTGTATAACTTATACTGTCTTATTATGACTGATCTTATTTGAATCTGGTTTGTTAGATTTCTGCCTTGTATTGACTGATTTTATTTAAATCTGTTATGATTGATAGCATCAAGTCGAAGAGTGTAGGCAACTACACTGAAGATGACAAGATTCACTAAGATATCCACTCTGGTTTGATTATCACTTGCTTTTGAAGTCTTATAATGTCTCCAATGCTTCGTTTTTATTAATGTTGTTATATACTGCTGAGACACCATGGTAACCACTGTAGATCACCTTGTATTGCGATTTTATGTGACTTTTTTGCCTCATGCTTTTCTAAGAATTGTTTTGTTTTGTCTTGCTTTGTTTTGTTTTTCCCTCTAATACAGCAAGGGTAGATATACATGTAGAGGCTCATGCATGTGTAGAGCTTATAAACAGTTTACGAGAACCAACTATATAATGCATGTTGAAATGAATAACTACTTTGAAGAAAAAGAGACACTACAGTACCCAGTGCTGACTCTGTAATGTTATGATATGAAATCCAGCAATACTATCTTTCTTTTTTCAAAGTGATTTTAGCTTGTTTTGTTTTGTTTAAGTTCAACACACATGAAGGTATGGACAGATGTTTTGAAGAGAATGAGAGACACTATGACAGCCATTCTTGGCTTCCCTATTGTCTGGTCTTGAAGACCTGAAATGCCTTCCTCATCCTGTTCAGATCAGTTCGATGCTATGTTGTTTCATGTGAATTCCCTGTATGTGACGATATGGACAACTACTTGGAAGAAAACAAGAGTCAATATTTCTGATTGTCTAGATTTGAATTTATGTCTCTTACATTGTTTCTTGTGACCCACTTTGTTCTGTTTTGTTGTTTAATTGTACTCTTTTGATATAATTACATGTATGTTTAAGTGTGTAAAATAGATGACCATATTACTGTTTTTGTCAGATCATGGATCAGAACTGTTAACAGTCTCACTGTTTGAATATGTACTTTGCATGTTTTAATTTTGTAATTTGAACAACTATTTCCATGATGTCAGTATGTAATTTATCAAGTAATGATTTCTTAGTGTTTTTTTGTTTGTTTGTTTGTTTTGTTCTTTTCCTTTTTTCTTTGGAATTCTGTATTGTTACTACCCTTTATTCTGGTGTTTTTTCTTTTTTTTTTTTGGTTTGGCTTTTTTTTCTCTTAAAAAAATTTAAAAAAAAAAGAAGAAAAGAATAAATTCTCTCCAATCACAAAATTCCTAACACCTGTGCCCATCAACCAGCTTCTCCTTACTTCCTGGGTTGTGCCTACAGAAAAGGCATCTGTGTGAAGTATGAAAAAAGGTTTTGGATACTAACAACTACAAGCAAATGTCTGTGTATGGCATTGATGAAGATTCTGGCTTTGTATAATTTTACATTCTGCTTTGAATTTTCAAGGCATAACATAGGTGTTCAATTTGCAGAATAATCTGTTGTAAGACAGGTGATTAAATTTAAACCACATTCATACTTATGCTCTCAAGAAATTCTGAACAATGTAGCTACTCTTCTGCTTTAAGTGGTTATTGTCCTACATGCATTTTATTGAAACAGAATAAGTAATAAATTTAATGAAAAAAATTTTGTATTCTGCATGCACTGTTTTATTTTACATTCATATAATTCTTATCTTGCTCATCCACTTTAGTATAGATATTGGAAGAGTGAGGAGATTGTTGACCTTTTATTCTGAACTTGGCATTTAGACTTAGAATTCTTTCCTCACTGGAAGCAAAGTTTTTTGAATCAGTAGTTCCTTAATTAATTTCAGTTTCCTAAGATGTAATAATTGAGGCTATCATTACTGAATAGTTCCTTAGTAATAAGTCCAGATGCAAATCAAAGACAAGTTGGATTTGTGATTTACTTAAAATTTGTTCATGGAGCCAAAGTCCCAGCTGCTTTCATATGTAAACAAGAACATGTGTCCAAATAAATACAAATAAATACACCGGATTTCTGAATGCATTGTAGGTATGACCTTGACTTGACACTGTCTTGAAAGTCAGGAGAGTAGTGTTCATCCGTGTTAATGGATAATGAAAACGAATCCTCAATCTTTCGTAAAGTTTTTTGAAGAGCAAATAAATTATGTTTGTAGCCTCCTCCCCAGCCCTCAAAGAAATAAACAGAACAAAGCAGAAAACAAACAAATAAACAGAACCATGAAATAGGGTGCCTCATTACGACATTCACCTACATTTTTAGAATTATTCAAATGTAGGTAGGAGCCATCAGAGAGTGGATGCCAGGTTTCACTCATGCCAAGTCAGGCTAGACAAAGTCTATTGTGTCTTTGGAGAGACAATGAACCCCAAGTGTCCCCCACATTACTTACCTGACAACCCTAACTCACTAGTCACCTTCCCTTTTGAGCAATTCAGCATCAAGTATTTCTTCAGTATTATGTTCCATGCAGAATCCCAGTTGTCTTCTTTACGTCTATTCTGTGTACCCGCCCTGTAATTAGGTCTCTGGAGTCAGGAACTACATCTTATGCTTTAGGAAATCCTTAGTGCCTAGCTCTGTCCTTACTCATAAGAGTTGGTTAAAGCTAAGTTATTGTGCGGCCCTGAAGCAAGGCCAGCAGATTGCTGTAGCTGCTGGTTTCAAACAGGAGCCTCAAGAGAATTCTTTCTGTGGTCTGATGGCCATTTCAGAACCTTGGAAATGGAATGGTCAATTCATCGGAAAGAGATAGCAGGTGAGTAAGGCGGACTTTGGGGGGCCTGCAGGGGAGAGACCCTGGTGCCTTGGGACCTGCACCATGCTGTTGACTCAGGGTGCTGGGAGAATGGGGAGCTCCTCCTTTCTCTGGGGGATGGCTGTGATCCTGCCGTTGCATGGGCTGAGAATCAGACATCTCATGTCATCATGTCCCCTGTCCCATGTCCCCTCTCCCCTTCTCCCCTGCTTAGCAAGTGGGAGCCAGTGAACTACACATCTTGCGAAAAGATTGGCTATGTTATTTAGTATGAGCTCCCCATATGTAAAGATAAGGACAACCATTTGGAAGAAATAAAGAGACAATATGACAGATAGTGAAGATCTCTGGTTGTCTAGCTTTGAAATTTATGCTTTATGTCCCGTTCTGTTCTGTTTTGTTGTGTTTAATTTTACCCCCTTTTAAAATAAAATAAAAAAAATTTGTTTAAAAAGCTAAGTTACTGAAAATCTGTGCATGGTTGTTCTGGTGAAGTATTCCTTTTTACCCTGGTTTATGTTGAATATCCAGCACAAGCAAAGGAGCCACTATACAAACTCCAGCCCTACATCTGTACTTACTCCTTATTTCAGCCTTCAAGGCCATATTTTTTTTTCTTGCTCTTGAAAACATAATTTCCTGTGAAATAATTTCAAACTTACAGAAAAGTGACCTCAAAAGTACTAGGCATTCTTCTACTTTCACACATAGACTAGCCCCTTACAGTAGTTAATATTTTACTGAATTTATAGCTATCTTTTCTTTTTTCTATTCTCCATTTTCTCTCTATTCTCTCTTTCTCTCTCTCAGTCTCTTTCTCTCTCTTCCTCTCTCTGTTGTGTCCAAATGGCTTCTCCTTCTTATACTTAGTACTGTGCTCTTATAACTTGTAAGTATTTTGTGGAAAGGTATTCTGAGATTACACCTATATCTTGATGCTCCTCAAACCTGTAACCACCAGCCTTAGAATCCCCTTAAAACTCCTGCCTGACCAGTTACCT